>PVKV010004719.1:0-74804 GCA_004027835.1 Alouatta palliata
AATGATCGACTGTCTCCCAGGTGTTCCAGCCGCCTGTTGAAAAGGCGCCGGGATCTGTATGATTTCCCGTGCGGTGACCCACTGCGCCGGCTGAAACCGCAGGCACTGGCGTTTTTTTGCCTGGGAAATCTCCTGGCCTGGCTGTCTGTTTCAGTCCCCTTTTTTTAATCAAATGAATGGGCGGCTCTGCCTTCCCGGAGCTCCAATTGCCAGCTAAAACGGCACCCGGACCCACGTACTTTGTATTGGGAACTGCTGCGCCACGGCGCGGCTCCAAACAGCGGCGGCGAAAACGCCCGCGCAGGCGAAAACAGCCGAGCCGGCGAAAACAGCTGCGCCGGCCAAACCAGGTGCGCTGGCGACCCGTGGGGCTCCTCCCCCTGGGAATCTCCTGGTCGGTGGGCAATAAAAATCTGTCTGGGAATGTGGCGTCCACTCACCCTCCACGCTTTCACTGGGAGCTGCAATCCTCAGCTGCTCCTAATCGGCCATCTTGGATCTGTCTCTTTTTTTTTTTTTTTTTTTTTTGCAAGACACTCCTGTATTCCCCAGTCACCGTTTGTTTTTGCTCCTAATATTTTTTTTTTTTTTTTTTTTTTTTTTTTTTTTTTTTTTTTTTTTTTTTTTTTTTTTTTTTTTTTTTTTTTTTTTTTTTTTTTTTTTTACAAAACTGATGCCTGTTCTGAAATTCACTTAGGTGTTTTGTTTTTCCTGCAGTCCCAAGACTGCAAAACTATGATGGGGTCATCCAAATGGAAACCTATGATGTAGACACCAAAAGTGAAGCTAAGGTGACGGCCACTGACATGGCAGGGGAAGACTGTGAAGAGGAGTTTTCAAAGGAGCATTCACAGGATTTGGGACCTGTTCTGTTTATTCTCTGCTCTCTCCGGGTCCTTGCTGGTTTGTTCTAAATCAAATTGAAATGAATGAATAACCAGTCCAAAATAATGTTTTCAGTCACTCAATTTGCAGTTACTTTGGTCAAGGATACTGACTCCACCTTTGGAAAAATAATTAGTCAAGCTAAGAGAATAGCATTATTACATTATATGTCACATTCGTTCACTTAGGGTAAGAGGGGCAGCAATACCTGTTATTGTTGGAGTGCTACATTGGTGAGCCTACTAAATATCATTCCTTTATTTTATGTTTTGTTTAAAAAATATTATTTTAATTATTGTTTCACTAATAACCTATAATAATGATATCATCAAAAAGCTATTCTTTATTGTCCTATTGGATGTCTGTTTTTAAAAATGTTTTTATTAAATGTTAAACATTTAGAAACTAATATTCATGAAAAATATGTGAAATATAAGGAACTGAGATACAATGATACAGTGAACATGTGTTTCCCATTACCTAGTTTAAGGAAAAGGGTAATGCTAGTGCCTTGGAATTTCCCTGTAGACCTCGGCCTGATTGCACACCGTTTTTTCTCTAGCAGTTATCACTCTCCCGAGTTTTGTGTTTATTATTCCCTTATTGTTATTTGCATTTTACCTGCTATGTTTGTGTCCCTAAACACCTATGTTGGTAACACTTCATTGCAAAGCTTTGAGGTTTTATTAATATAATTCTATTGAAATTGGCTTTTTTTAACTCAAATATTGCATATGTATTTCAATTTCCTCCCCTTTTATTTTTAGTTGACATATAATAACTGTACATATATGGGACACAGAGTGATATTTCAATATGTGTACACAGCGTATAGTGATCAAATCAGGGTAATTAGCATATCCACCACCTCAAACATCTATGATTTCTTTGTGTTGTGAATATTCAAAAGCCTCTCTTCTAGTTTTTGAAAGTACATGGTAAATTATCGCTAACTATATTTACCCTATAGTGCTATAGAACACTAGAAATTTTTCCTCCCATCTAGCTGTAACTTCATATCTGTCAATCAACTTTTTCTTATCCTCCCCTTTCCCTTCTCCTTCCAAGCCCCTAATAACCACAATTTTACTCTCTGCTTCTATGAACCTAATTATTTTAGCTCCCATATATGAGTGAGAATATACAGTATTTATCTTTCTGTGTCTGACTTATTTCACTTAACTAATTATGTATTGCATATGTCTGAAATTAACTCATTATTGCCAAAGTGTAGTGTCTCTTTGTACAGATATATAAACATGTATTTGCTGCTGGTTTTATCCATAAGTAAATAAGCATAAATTTCCAAAATGAAAGAACTGTTTTCTGTTTCGTTTCTGTTTTGAGACAGGGTCTCACTCTGTGTCCCAGGCTGGAGTGTGGTAGTATAGTCACAGCTTGCTGCAGCCTCTACCTTCTGGGCTCAAGTGATTCTCAGCCTGCTGTGAAGCTGGGACCTCCAGCATAGGCCACCACGCTTGGCCAATTTTAGTACTTTTTGTAGAGACAGAGTTTTGCCATGTTGGCGAGGCTTGTCTCAAATTCTTGGGCTCAAATTATCCTCTCAGCTTACCCTCCCAAAGTGCTGGGATTATAGGTATGAGATACCACACCCAGCCCAGAACTCCTTTATTTTAAATAAACACGTTTTGGTGAGTTTTTCATACCTATTAATATGTATACACATGACACAAAGATACCTTCACCAAACTCTCTTCAAGATTTCCATCTACTAGGGCACACAGAAACAGAACATTTTATTTAGTTTAGATTTGTCTAACAGCAGACATGGAGAAAAAGGTTTGGGCCTAAGTAATTAATTTGGAAGATAATCCCAGAAAGCATTATCTGATAAGGGAGTGAGAAATAGAGAGGAAAGAACAGCCAAATGTGTGCCTATGGTTTGCCACTGTGGTCAACTGGGCACTGTGGTCCCACTGGGACCCTCTGAAATACAGTGTATAACAACTTCCAAGCTGTCACACTGGGGTGCAAAGGAAGCTGGGGTATTTTTACCCTGCATTGGTTGGTGAATGTTTTTGAGAGTATTGATTAGGTGCTCCGGCCTGATTTCTAGATACAAGTTGAAAAGAATTCTGCGGCGAGAGACTTCTTTAGGTAGAAGACATGGAGATCCCTTAGCACACACACAAAAAAAAACTCTCTGAAAGTGAATTCTGGAGTGGGCTGAGGAGATGTGGACAGAGGTCCTAAGATTCATTCATACCCTAAAGTAGTATCTTTCCAGAATGCAAACCACATAATACTACTCTGTTTCTTTTGGACTTTCAATAATTGTTTTTTGCTTATATGTTGAATTAAAATAATTCAGTACTGTATCTGCAGAATTAACGATCAAAACCAGCCTATCTCTTTAGTCTCCTCAAAGCCATAAGTTCACCCAGTAACACCCCATCTCTCTGCTTCTTGCCATTCTTTAAATATGTCACTTCATACTTTTATTCAAACATAATTTTTTCTTTCAATAAATAAGTATCTATTTAATATGTATTATATTAAACACTGAAGTTACAAATATCTGCATGTCTTATTCTTATGAAGCTCATAGCTAAGGATGGGAGGCAGATATAGAAATAAAATACATGATAAGTATTTATGAAAGCATATAAAATGTAGAAAAGCAAAATGAAGGCAGAAATGATTAATTCTGTGCAGATTATAGAGAAGACCTAAAAACATTTAAAATAGATTCATTCACAATTCTATGACTTCATACATTTTAATGTCCTTTCTTGGTATGCCCTTCCCTGATTCCTCTGCTGGACAAACTTCAACTCATCCTTCAACACCCAAGCTGGCACGTCATTTTCTTTAAAGTTTTCCCATCTTAGACATAATTTCTTTTTTCTGTATTTCAGCTTTATATCATGGCATAAAACATTATCTCACTATGTCAAATAAGATTGGCAAAATGACTTTTAACAGTTAACTAGAAACAGAGAAGTAAAGAAAATAAGTCAGGTGACTCTTGCCTGATTGCTTAAGCCAGGACTTCCAATACTATATTGAATAAGAATGTTGAGAGAGGACATCCTTGCCTTGTGCTTATTTTCAAGGGGAATGCTTCTCACTTTTGCCCATTCAGAATGATGTTGGCTGTGGGTTTGCCATAGAAGGCTCTTATTTTGAGTTATGCTACTTCTACCACAAATACATATGCTTGTGAATATTCACTACAGCACTATTCACAATAGAAAAGACAGGGCATCAACCTAAATGACCATCAAAGAGAGATTAGACAAAGAAAATGTGGTACATATGTACCATGTAATGTGATGCAGCCGTAAAGAAAGAATGAGATCATGTCTTTTGTGGGAACATGGACAGAACTGGAGACTATGATTCTTAGCAAATTAACACAAGAACAAAAAACCAAATATCACACATTGTCACTTATAAGTGGGAGCTAAATTTGCTGAGAACTCATGGACACAAAGAGGAGAACAACAGACACTGGGGCCTATTTGAGGATGGAGGCTGATCAGAGGAGGGAGAGGATCAGAAAAAGTAACCATCTGGTACTAGGCTTAGTACCGGGTGGCAGACTAACCTGTACAATAAGCCCCCATGAAAAGAGTACCTATATAACAAACCTACACATATACCCCTGAACCTAAAATAGATAAAATAAAATTAAAAATAAAGAAAATTAGCATTCAACTTACAGGCTTTTTCTTTGGAAACAACTCTTCAGGAATACTAGTGGCAGTGTTTAAGAATATGCTGGGCTTTGTGGTCAGACAGATCTGACTTTAAGTTTCCACAAAGTCACTGATCATTTGTGTGGCCTTAGACAAGCTCTTTGAGTACAGTCTTATCAAATGTCTTACAAGGAGGATAAAAATACTTAACTCATAGGGTTATTGTGAAGAAAACATTATGTTATCCATGCAAAGAGCTTAGTGCAGAGCTGAGTGTGTAGTACAAAATTAATGTGTTAGCCAGCCAGGCTTCATAAAAGAAACAGAACCAATAGGAATATAGATATAAGATGATAAGGAATTGGTTCACATGACTGTGGAAGCTGAAAAGTCCCAAGAGCTGCAATTGGCAAGTGGAGGCCCAGTAGAACTGACTGTGTAAGTTCAGTCTGAATCCAAAGGCCTGAGCACCAGGAAAGACAATGGTGTAAGTTTTAGCCTGAGAGCAGGAGAAGTCCTATATTGGAGGTCAATCAGTTAAAGTGCAAAAGTTCTATCTTTCTTAGTGCTTTTGTTCTACTCGGGCCTTTGCCTGATTGGATGAGGGTCACCCACATTAGGGAGGGCAATCTGCTTTACTCAGTCTACTCATTCAAATGTCAAGCTCATAAAAAACATCTTCACAAACACACCCGGAATAATGTTTGACCAAATATTTGGGCATTCAGTGTCCAGTCAAGTTGACACATAACATTAACCACCATAACCAGTATTGAATATGGTATATAATGAAGCTTTCAATTTAATTTCAAATACTCACTTTAAAAGTTATTTCATTCTTATGCAATGTGTTGGGTTGAAGTAAAATTGAATGAGGCTTTATTTCCCATTCTAGTTCTCAGAATTACTTTTCCTTCAAATGAAGTTACTGAAATGCTGAACCCTTGAACATGTGACCCCACAGAAGTAATAGATATTGGAATTACACAGTCTGTGTCAATCCATTGTATATTTGGCCTTTAGCTATGCTGACAAATTATAGGTAGATATAAACAAAGACTTGGTAAGAAAAAAAAGCAGAGAAAAGGACCCTGTTCTCAATTTGCCTCATATCCTCAGGAAAGATGAGAAATGACAAGTGTGGCTTGTAAATACTACAAGAAATTAAGAATTTGTCAAAGTAATTTAACACAATCAACAATACAAGATTAGAGGTTACATTGTATTGAATAGGACTTAGATTAGATGAGCAAACTGATAGGTTTATTAAAATCGTAAGTGTAAATGGAACAAGATAAAGCTACCGTTTGGAAATGTTTGAGATACCAAAAACAAATGCAATGTTTTGTTGTGGTTAGCTAAGATTTCTAGAGCCGAACACAATGCTTAGTTCTTTACAATCTTGTCTCATTTGGTTTCATAATAACCCTATGAGGTAAGTACTTATTGTTATTATAGGTATTTTACATTTTAGAAAAATGAGACAGAGCTTGGGCAACTGCTCAAAATAACACACATGTCCTGTAGCCTTCAGCCGTTATTTCCTCTCACTTTGAAACCCAGCTATGCTCCAATGCCTCTCATGTACAATGTACGATGTGTAATATTGACCAAAGCAAGTGCTTTCCGTAGTTACTACTATGAACATCATTTGTTAAAACTCAGAAAATGGGCATTGTTTTTTCAGTTGGATAATGGAAAGCTCCTGGCAGGAAACACATTTACAAAAACTTCTTGTATCACTTAACACCAAGCTATAGAATCTCTCGAAGGGAATCATTGGGAAGAAATTTTTTTTTTACTTAATTAATCTCAAAGGTATTCAAAATAATGCTCATTATGATTTTGACTATTGTGCCTTTTAATTGTTGATTTCCATTTGTGAGCTGTGTCATGAGGTAAAGATTAGTCAATGCAAGGCTTGTTACAGTGTTTATGTCTTGGATTCACTCTGTAACTGTACTTCCAAGGAAAAACTAATCATGAATGTACACATACATGTTAATATACAGTCTGCTTTCCAGACACATGTTCATGGATAATTTCATTCACATCAGTTTTTTCAGTATTTCCAAATCGAGGCTGATTTTTCCTAAATCACTGCATTAAAAAGCAAACAAGCAACCTTTCCCCCGCCCACTGCCAAAAAAAAAAAAAAAACAACTCAAAAAACTAGCTTTCTACAACATTACCTCTGTTGTGGGAGTTAGTGGTAAAAATGCCACTAGTCAATTTCAATGCAGTTAAATAGCCTTGGTTGGAATTGACAAGACAGAACAGTGAAAATATGGAGTTTTAAATGTCAAAGCTCTAAGTGGCTGCATATTCTGAGTGTGAACTTCTCATATTTCAGAGAAGCATCAGTGGAATCTGTCAATCATATTTCATTGCTGAGAACTGGCTTTGACCAGCACATGGTGAAAAGCTCAATTAAAACTCCACAATTAAACTGAGCAGCAGAGCCAGGGTAAGCAATTTGAGACTGTGTGAATTTCAAGAGGGACTATTAACCATGACAGTCCTCATAGATTAAATTAGTCAGGTACTTACTAATTATTTCCCTCAGTACTTGCTGTGTAGTATACCAGTATACCGCATGACAAACCACCTCCCCACTATTCTGAAGCCCCAAAGTTAGAGGCACTTTATGTTCTTATTTTCATGACATTAAATAGTATTTAATTAACCTAAATATTTACAAAGAAACACGTATGCTACATGCACACGCACACATGCATACACAAATATAATTAATTAATCTAAGTAACAATTTTGATAATACACCAATAGAATGGAATCTGTTGCTTTTAATCAAATATTGGAAAAATCCTTTGGAGTCCACAATAATCAACTATCTCTATCAAAATAGACAGATAAATGCTTAAGTTCTTATATGTGGATGGAGGTGGATGGGACCTTAAATGTCATGTAAAGCTTTTTTAAAAAAAAAGTATGATAAAACAACTGGACACAGAGACACCAAACAGCATACACAAAATAACACAGAAAGAGTGAGAACAAAGTGAAGTTCTCTGCCATCCAAGGTTACTTTAAGAAACGGATTGAAATTGAATTCGGGATTTAAGTCTTCTATTGATCTTGTCTGATTTTGAATAAGGTTCTATAATTATCTTTGTATTTGTCTTATCTACTGAATACATTGCAAATTCCCCAAGAATAGGCACTGTGTGCCCCATATGTCTTCTACCACGAATCCCATCTTTATTTCTACTTCAGTGGTTCAGCACAAGAGGCTGAGCAGAGCTGAAAGTCTATTAACTATTTTTAATACTGAGTTGGATCTCTCCTTGTAAATGATATCCGTATGTAGGCAGCCCTAAGGCCTCTGCCAGTTTTATTACTTATAGATCTGGCCTTATCCACTTGGAAGCCAATGGTGAGTAGAATTAATGAGAAACAAAAGCTTACCTACATACACCGTAATCATATCTTATTTTTATATATAATTATTAAACATAACTTTTGAGCTAGAAGGGACCTCAGAGATCACTAATATAAACACAGCTCTTTCAAATGAGAAAAAATTCTACATAGCTAAATGAGTGCACGAAAACAAGTACGCTAAATTGGGAGTTCTGCTTCTCATCAAGAGACCTGGGGGATAAGTAGGTTTCCTCTTATTTTAACTAGCTGATATATTAATGTAGCACAAGCATTGAGGATCTACAGACACTTAGCTAGGAGCTACGGAAAAAACAAATGAATTAGAGGTCTTTATAAAATGAACTGTACAACAAATTATATATTACCAGTCATAAGAAAAATACAGTTAAAATTTGAAGTAGGTTCCAATGAGAAAGGTTAGTTTGATCTGGGTATATTGGGATAGGCCTGAGGAAAGACATGACATTCAAATTTTGTTTTATTGGCTTCTAGAATTTGAAAATTTGGAAATAACAGTTGGTTTTAGAGAAAAAAATCCAGGAGAGGCTAAGGCATAGAAATAAGAAGAAAATGAGAAAAATGTCATTTGTTCTTATTTAATTTTTTCTTGAATTAAAAAAAGAATATGTCATATTGTATATTTATACTATTGTATTATTATATAGAATACATTATTTTTATTTTATATTATTATTATAGAATAGAATTTTACAGTGTTTATACTTACAGTATTTTATATTTATTTGTAATAAATAAATATAAATATATATATTTTTAAATATATAATAATGCTAAAACCATTATTTCTATAGTCAGGACACAAGGAAAAGAAAACAGCAAGCTTGAAATTAATTGTTAGGCTACCTTTTTGTGCTTTTCCTTTCCTCTCTGCATTTGGTTTCCATGGAGACCTTTCGAGAGAGGACCCAGTGAGTTAGCAACAGACAAAGCTGGTTCACTGAGCCCTGTGAAATTAGATGTAAGCTTTAAGGTCAGTGAAAATGTTGCAAGTGAAACACATAGGTTAAATAATTTTCAAAGTCCATTAAATTTAACTAGGCCTATTATCTTCTGCCCAAAACTCTGCTCCAGCCTTCATATTTTTAGGCCTTTGATTCACACCCAGATATATGTCATAATAGAATTGATGTCACTGTGATACCTCTTGGGGAGCAACAGCAGATTTCAAACATATTGAGAAGATGCAAAATGGGTAAGCTATTGTTCAGATGCTACAAACTCAGATATACAAAAATGTAACTTCCTTCGTTTTTTTTAAACTGAGCTTTTTATTACAATATTTCATTTTTGTCAAGTAATAAGAAAAAATAATCTAGTTGCCTTTAAGTAAACTCAGTCAATTTTGAGTTTTCTGTCCTCATCTTCATCTTTTCAGAGTTGATTCTAAGTTCTGGGACTTATATAACACCACAACATTAGTGGGAAGGAATGTCTGCTTTTCTCCTTTGATGCACCTTCCTTTGCCCTCCTGTGGCATGTACAACATCCTGTGATGGCATTTGGTCTAGAGCTATCTCCACATATTCTAGGATTGACCTATTGTTACTATGGCTGTGATACTGATATTCAACATCACTCTTCCTTGGAGAATTCTACTATAATTTGAAGACCATTTTGGATTGATAGTTTTCTCTCAAAATTTAATTTTATTTTCTTTAAAATTTAATTATTTTCCCAGTAAAAATATTTTTCTGATAAATCAAAAAAGTCATTTTTAAAAGAAGTAAGATTACGAGGATAAGAAATAAGACTCAAATGATGGCTAAATACATTTTTAATTGTAGAATCAAATTGACATGTAAAACATAAGACTCACAAATACATATATTTTATTATAAAATTCAATATCAATGATTTGGTTTCAGAAATACAACATGTTAGATCAAATTAATGTTCATTAGATTTTATTGGTTCTATATTTGTTTTCTTGCATTGGTTCATTTTTATGACCGTAGAAATGTTGTAGACTAGAGTTTATATCTAGCTTTGTGTTTGAAACAACATACATGTAAGAAAATTAATAAGTATGAACTTTTTTCCTTCTATGTGTAACTCAAATCTAAATACCAATAGTCTACATTCAGCATTTCACCTCCAGATATATACCCAAGAGAACTGAAGACATATGGCCACAAAAAAAACTTGTACACAAATTTTCATAACAATGTTATTAATAGCCACAAGTGGAACAAGCTTATATATCTATAAATGAATGGTAAATATGTGGTATATTCATACAGCGAAATACTAGTGAATCACAAAAGGGAATGCAGAACTGATAAAAACCACAATGTGAACAAATCTTGATTACATTATGCTAACTTAAAGAAATCAGATACCAAAGGCCTTATATTGTATTATTCTATTTATAGGAACTGCCCAGAAAAAACAAATCAATAGAGACAGAGTGTAGATTAGTGGGTGCCTAGGGCTAAGGGTAGGAACAGGGAGCAACTTCAGATAGGCATGGAGAATCCTTTCAAAGTAACAGAAATATTCTAAAACTGGATTAAGATATTGCTGTAAAAGTATAAATTTATAAAATATAATTGAATTCTACACTTTAAAAGGATGAGTTTCTGGTATGTGGATTATATTTCAACAATCTTATTAAAAAGTTTGATAGTTTAGATCTCTTCAAGACATGATGCCAACCATTTTTAATAGTGGTTGTTAAATAAAAATAATTAAACACTTCTTTACATTTGCAGAGAATTTATATTTCAAAAAATCTTTGCACACACAGTATTTCATTTGAAATTCATAAAATATATGTGAGAGTTATTATCATAACCTCAATTTTGTAGTTAAAGAAATTCAGTGACCCTGACACAGTTTAAGTAACTTTTGCATTCTTATATATCAATAATTGCATGATCAAGATTTGAACCCAGAACTTATGATTCAAAATCTTATGCTCTTGTTGTCATGTAGCAATCATTGGTTTGGGGAGCTATCAGTCACTGAGAGTTTTGAAAGAATCAGGAAGGAAAATTTTTGAAGGAAGACTATCTCTTTGCTTTTCAGGTAAAATTGACCAGTTGAGTTAAAGTGAATGTTCTCTTAGGTGTCTGATAGATCTTCCAGAGTGGTCCTGAGTAAAAGTTTCATCTTCTTGTGTACATGAACCAATTGGATATGTCCTAGTTAAAAGAAAATCTTTAGTTTCTCCAAACTAATTAGTGAGAAAATGATGCAATCTCTAAGCCTTAGGGACTCAAGACAGACTTCATTGGATCAGGCCATGTAGTAATGCCAGCTGTATTTAAACCTCTGATACCTACTCTTGGGAGAGGCATTAGAGCCTTCAGAAAGGACCAGAGGATCAATGGGGTTAGAGGTTTATTTGCACAGACCTTGAGTAGCTCAAGGATAAAGGCATAGAAAAACCACAATTCTAGGTGCCAAGATCAAGTCAGTCTTTCTTTATAAGGTGACCCATACAATCATCAACAAGTGATACCAGAAGAATAGAAGAGAATAAGCCTCTGTTTGACTTGGACCAGAACATGATATACATGAAAGATATAAGCCTATACTTTTATTACATTCTTAGCTTCTCTCTCTCTCTCTCTTTCTTACTCTCTTTCTCTTTTATGTTTTCTCGTCCCTCTATTTCTTCTTCTTTGCCCTTTCTGCATCTCTTTTTTCTTCTTTTTCACCATATGCTCTAAGGGGGCTAGTTTTAAGTGTTTCACTGTTTCTTTATAGAAAATGAACAAAAATTATGTTTTAATCTTTGCTCTAATCTGCTCAATCATAGATATAATGTATCACTTTTTTAGTTGAGTCTGTTGAGTAGCAGTTCCTCAACATTTTGATGATTGTGGTTTCATTAAAGAACACAAGAATACTATTGGGCATTTCCTCAGAAAAATGTGTGTGTTATATAAGCATAGATCTCTCCATAAAATGTTGAATATAATATCAATGGATCATAAGGGTTTAGATTGAACTGATTCAGAATCACAAGATACATCATATATTGGGTCCAATTTTTGATCCTGACTTTGTGGAAATTTCGTTTCTGCTTACCTCTATTTATTTACCTAATATTTGAGACATTAGGTGAGAAAATTTTTCTGGTTCCTTTCAGGTTGAATCACCTAAAATTTATTATACATTAGCCCCAATACATATGACTTCTCTGTGGCCCACTTTTATTTCATGATGGTAAAGGTATGTCTTCAATTAAGGAATTTTGCCATAGGATTATCCATTGGAACCTTAAGATTTGGACTCTTGGACTGTGAAATGCTGACTGGCATTTTGTTCTCATGAATTTGGGCACTTACTAAAAAGAAGAAATTTAGTGTCATCATCTTAACACACTTAAAACGTTCTTGGCCTTGTAGACTCATTCACATGACTAGCATTGCTCAAGGTGTCATTTTCTGGAATTAACTTTAATATCACACATGAAGTAAACCCTCATCTTGATAGACTTCCCTACATAAAAGTCAGTGATTTTGACTCACTCTATGAAATCTCATTCACCCAACTGCATAAGACTTGCTTTTCTTCAACTTGCAAGGACAGTTAGAATCTAGAGTGAAGCTCTTAAAAAATTAAAAAAAAAAAAAAAAAAAAAAAAGGGAAATCAAATTGGGCCAACCGTAGCTATGTGAATCTTCCTTACTCTGAGATATTACCAGATCTCTATTTTTATCTAGCTCCAGAAATTACTGTCTGGTAAACTTGGGCAACTTACTCAACCTTCTGTGACTCAGTTTATTCTTCTACAAATGGGGAATAATATTATCATAGTATCTACTACAGATGATTGTTAGAATTAAACAAATTAATGTATATAAAGGGCTTAGAAAGGTGTCTTTCTAGCTCACAGTGAGTGAAAAAATTCTTATTAGTTGTCCTTATTGTTTGTTTATGCAAATGTATTGATTTTAACTGCATCTGAGCCAAAGAATAATATGAGGAATGGTGAGGAGGAAAAAGTAGAAGAGGGTCTCAGGACTCCTCATACTTCTCAAGTGCTCTCAGATCTTCTTGTGCACCCAGGAAGTAATCTGATTTACTTTCCTGTCTTTAGGTACATGTTTAGCCCTACCCTTTAGTTTTAGAGTTATATATCCAACTTCCTTTAAGACATCGTCAATCGGTTGGAGCATAGGTTCTGATATAGTTTGACTATGCGTCCCCACCAAATCACATGTTGAATTTTGATCACCAGTGTTGAAATTGGGGCCTGGTGGGAGGTATGTGGGTAATGGGGGCAGATTCCTCATGGCATGGTGCTGTTCTGGTGATAAAAGGTCTGAGATCAAGCACCTCCCCTCCCACTCTCTCACCCTTGCCTTCGCCATGTGACAGGCCTGCTCCTGATCCACCTTCCACCATGAGTAAAAGCTCCCTGTGGCCTCCACAGAAACCAAGCAAAGGCCAGCACCATACTTGTACAGCCTATGGAACCGTGAGCCCATTAAACCTCTTTTTAAAACAAATTACCCAGTCTCAGATATTTCTTTACAGCAATGCAAGAATGGCTTAACAAAGCCTCCTCAATAGTACAAAAATAATCCTATTATTTCACTTGAAAAAACTAGGCATTCTTTCTATAATTCATTTAATTCCATGTATCATTTAATAGCACTACTATTCACCTAGCCTTTCTATTATTTACTAAGAAATCAATTCTACTTGATAAGTCTACATGAATTTATCATTTCTTCTTTTGCCGGGATGGTTGCTTCAGATTCTTGTTTCCCCAGCTTTAGACTATTGACCCTGTAAAACATTTTGACATTGATTACTACCGAATCATTTATTTCACATATGAAATTTGTCATTTTGCATCCCTAATTAAAGCCAACTATTGTACTCCTTCAGATGTGGCCTTTCACAGTACAGAGCTTGGACACTTTCCTTCTTTGTGAAGACTTCCTTATAAACTTCAACAGGAAGTATTATTTCATAAATACACCACAAAACAATTTTAATGATACAATTACTACATTGTATCATATTTGTTTAATTATTTACATTCCATTTTCCCTTTTGTCTTTGTGTGTCTTGATAGAAGAGTCTGAATGATTAATTTTGGTATCTCAGCATCTCACACAGTTTCTGATCATAGAAAACAATTAATATGTGCTTACTGGATAAAGAGAATAACTTAACATTATAGGAATGAGTTTTTTTTTTATTAATGTCTATGTTTTAAAAAATTTTGCCTCATTTTGTGTTATAATTCCTCAACCCTAATTTAGTAATCTCTCACCATTTCTCAAACTCTTTATCCTGTAGAATCAATATAATTGATCCTGTTGATTCAATAGAATAAATACTACTGGTCCAAATTTTTAATAAAAAGAAAACAAAATAATGTCATCATAAAAAGTGTGCTCATTAGCTGGGTGTGGTGGTGGGCGCCTGTAATCCCAGCTACTTGGGAGGCTGAGGCAGGAGAATCGCTTGAACCTGGGAGGCAGAGGTTGCAGTGAGCTGAGATCACACCACTGTACTCCAGCCTGGGCAACAGAGAGAGACTCCCTCTCAAAAAAAAAATGCGTGCTCTAAATTATGTTTCATGGTCTATTCTATCACAGAATTTTAAGAAGTATTATTACTCACTGATGGAAAGAAGAGGAAATCATATGAGGTTGTACGTATGATGGATTAACTAAAAGTTAATAATCTAATTTCCTGATTTATTACATATATTAACCCTGATTTTGCACATGAGAATTGTTTACATTTCTATGTGAGAAAAATTGTTTGGAGCATTAAGTCCAACTGAGTTCATGTGGTAGATTAAAGAGCAGTGAATGTTTTACTCCAGGTAGGTCATGTAATTTGTCTTTTCTTAATCCCCGTTGTAACACAAAAACTCTCCATAACCTTATGAAATATTCTATCTTTTAAGTGACTTACTTTATTCATAGATCTGAAAAAAAATTGTGTGTGCATCTGTACATTGCTAAATAAAATCCTACTCCAAAATTAGGTTCAATTGACATAATCATTAAAGATTATTGGTTCTCTTCCCAATACAGATCAGATAAAGTATGAACAATATCCTTAATTCTTTTAGTAAAGGAGAATTTGTTCCCATTTTAAACAGAATTTTACCAGTTTCTTTGAAATAAAAATATTAATGCCTCTGTGTGGGCAAGGATTTACAGCTAGTAATTAAAAGACCTCATAAAGAATATCATGCTAAAACTATGGTCCATAGTAGGTGATAGAGTAAAAATCTATAAAGATGCTTTGATAGGCTTGAGTGATAGTTGAACACAAAATGATGAAACTATTTAATAGTCATGAATGATACATGTAAGAACCTGTTTTTCATAGAAACTTAAAAAAAAAGAGACAGTTTTCCACAATGCATAGTAGAAATCAATAGGAAAGCCTTCTTATAGTTTTATAAATAAAACAAGTTCAATCTCATATCTCTGGACAAGTTCAGCTGTCCAGAGTGCTGAACACCAACAGGATAAAAGAGTTAATACAAGAATTATCAGGGAGTAATTCAAAGCCAACTCAGCAAAAATATGTGTAAGAAAATTCAAAGTAAAAAAAATAAATTATTGAACTAAGTTATCTTTGAGGCATTTTCAGTTCAGGAAATATATTAATTTTGTCCATATCTGCATTTTCATAGCTCATTTCTCTCCTTTCCCAATTACAGTATAATAAATTTGAAGTCCTTGGGTTTCAATCTGGGATCTGCCATGAGCTATATATGGGAATCTGAACAAGTTATTTAGTTTCCATGAATCATGGCTTCTTCATCAACTATGAAATAAAAATATCAACACCTATCTTATAAGATTCCATCAAGACTTAACTAGAAAATGGCTATGAAAATTCTATGTAAACTATAAATATGCCCCATCTTTTTCCTCATGTTTTCTCTATTTCTGTTTCTTTCTTTTTTGTCTTTCTATGCCTTTCTTAGTTCTCAACACTTCTACTCTCTGTCATTTGCTCTTCTCTACCTGACGATAGTAAATGAAAATCTGTTCATACTAGTCAAGTTGCCAGGATCCAGTCTCACTCCCAGAGACCACACCTGTTTCTGGGGATCCCTGCTGATCCTACAGTGACAATAAACACCATCCTTTCATAAATAGGATCTATGATTGCTGTTTCCTCGTGAATCTACTGAGAGCAAGCAGTAAAATTTGGTCCCTTGGAGCATCACCTTGTTGTCATTTTCCCTCTTCTCAGGATAACATCTAACTTCCATGGAGATAAAGAATTACACTTTGTTACAGAGTTCATCCTGTTAGGCATCCCCCAGACAGAGGGGCAGGAAACTGTGCTCTTTGTTGTTTTCATGATCTTCTACCTCTGCATGCTGCTAGGAAATCTGCTCATCCTCTTAGCTGTGATGTCTGATTCCCATCTCCACACTCCCATGCATTTCTTTCTTTGTAATCTCTCTGAGTTGGACATTGGTTTCTCTTCTGTGAGCACTCCAAAGATGCTGGCCAACTTGCTGGTGAGAAGCCGAGTCATCTCCCTGGGAGGTTGCATGTGCCAGGTCTTTTTTTACCACTTCCTAGGCAGCAGTGAGTGCCTGCGCTACACGGTAATGGCCTACGATCGTTTTGCCACCACCTGTTACCCACTGCACTACACCATCGTTATGAACCGCCGGGCGTGTGTCCTGCTAGCAGCCTGCACCTGGTTTACTAGCTCCTTTCATGCGACAGTTCTCACTACATTGACTTTCCAACTGCCTTGATTCGAATGAGGTAGACTATTTCTTTTGTGACATCTTCCCCGTAGTCAGATTAGCATGTGATGACACCCTTATCATTGAGACAGTGAGCTTCACCAGCATTGGCCTTGTGCCCATGACCTGCTTCCTTCTCATCCTTGCCTCCTACATCCGCATCGTCACTGCAATCCTAAAGATGCTCTCTGCCGAAGGGAGACGCAAGGCGGCATCCATCTGTGTTTCCCACCTCTCCGTGGTCACACTGTTCTTTGGACCCTGTGCCCTCATCTATACCCAGCCATCTTTGAGTGATGTTCTGGTAACCCCAGTACAGATCTTCGGCAATGTAGTCACACCCATGCTGAACCCCAAAATCTATACCCTGAGAAACAAAGATGTCAAGGGAGCTCTGAAAAAACTGGCTGGGGGACAGATTGTTTCAGAAGGAGGTCACTAGCCCACTTGTGGGTCAAGTTAAATTTTTCCTCCTCATTTGTGTATTAAACTAATTTTTAAAAACATCCATCTATGCCAGTTGCAAAGGTCTTTCTGCCACAAAAACAGCTGGATAACAATTCTCCCAGATACAAACCTGTGACATCTTCTCCATCTCATGCACAAAGATCAATAAATATGTTAGACATTGTGGGCCATATAATCTGTTGCAAATACTCATCTCTGCTGTTGTAGCATGAAAATAGCCATAGAAAATACATAAGCAAACGAGTAAGGCCATGTTCTGATGAAATTTTATTTACCAAACAGGTTGGTGGAGGTGGGGGGCAGGATTTGCCTCACAGGCCATACATGGCTGACCCCTGTCATAAAGGCTGGTTGAATTCAATAACCTCTTTTCAAGGGCTGATGATAATGGCTTAAGAGTGAACTTTAATGTGGGCTGGGTCCCACCAGGGCACACGTTGAATTATCAGTCAGGGATAGGAGGTGAAGGGGTGGATATTGAAGGGCACAGACAGCACGCCTGAAGGAGAACTCTGTAGTACTCCAAGGACACAATGAGTACTGCTCCTCGCAGCAGCCCCAGCTGCCTGGGACCCATGGTTACGCCTGCAAATGTAATCACTCCTTGGGTCCTTATACAGAAGTGTCTTGGTTTTCTTAGGTATGCAAGTAAATGTTCACCACTCTTGCTCATAAATATAAACTTTCACCTCAGAAGTTACACTACTCAGCATTACCCCCCTCAGAAGTCACTCAGCTTCTCTCTCCTAGTATCAATCATGCCATGAGCATCCTGTTCACCAAAGGGCTGGCACACTGTCCTTGGGATATTCTTTTGCCAGGATTACCAAACTCTGTCACAAATATAATTATTTTATCTCAGCTGGAAGGGTTCCTAGTGAATCTTCTGCTGTTTTTGTTTGGCTGCTCTGTGATTAAATACATAATGTGTGACATTACATATATGTATATGCATTCTCATGGCTCATTTGGTGGTGGGGCCAAGCCCTATGAGAGGGCGGAGAGTGCAAAAGAACGATGCCAGAAGACATGGAGTGTTAGGCCCTCTTATCTTCACAGAGAAACAAGCTCTGTTGGTAGTGACAGTTCTCTAACAGGGATTGTACACTCAGCATCACCTACACTGGGAGCCTGCCTAGTCCTATAACTACTTGGACTAACTGGGTTATTAGGGTGTTACTGTCAACTAGAGTTGGCCTTGGTCTGACATGATAGGTAGATAGATGGATAGATGGATGGATAGATACAGAGATACAGAGATAGATAAGAGAGAGAAATAGATATGTAGTCTTTTTTTTCTAGCTGTATTGAGCTAACTTCTCCTCTTCCACTTCCCCATGTCCCAGCAAAACCCTATGATGCCAAGCCCCCCTGAGAACTAATCTACTGAGTCCAGACTCAATAGATTGGAGCTCCCCTTTTTGCCATTCCTGTATCTCTGAAATAATGTAAAACGTATACATTATTCTAAAGAAAAGAAGCCAAATGTTACAGAATACACAGTAAAAGCTCACTAACTACTGATTTTGACCTTTTCTAAAATTATTGTTATTCATCATGGGTGTTTTGGCTTTGGTAGAAATTTCCACCACTATTACTCTTAAATCAACATTATTTTTTTTCTGTATTGGCCTGTTTGTAAATTCCTTGCTTTTCCCTGTTGCAGTTATCTGATAGAGGTTTAGAAAAGAATTACGTGTCTGAAATCTTAAAATCTAGTCCAGGGAAGTAACAGAAACAATGAAAGAGTGACTCAAGAAACATGGTCTGTTTGGAGGAAAAGTAGATTGAGGAACATGGGCCAATACCAGTGGTCAGGCCAACTTCCCACATTTGCTAATCAGCCCTTTCCAGGTTTTTATTGTTAGAGTCCTTTGTTTCTGTTACTTTCATCTCCAGAGGTGATGAAAGCATTGCCTTACATCTCTCCTCCAACGCACTTTCTTGGATGAGTTTAATGGTGCAAAAATCTAAACACCAGCGTCCAAATCTTCCTAACTCCATACTTTTATGTGAATACCACCTTATTTATCTTTGATATGTAATTATGAAAACTCAGTACAGTTTCATTTTTCCCCACTAACATTCTGCCCTTGTCATCTTCCCTGCAGGAGGCAATGCTGTTTACCTCTAGGCCACATGTCCTGGGTAGTATTTGGGATGGCATCCAACAAGTCCTAGAATCATGGAACTGGAAGAGATCAATGTGTCTTATTAAAATGAGACTCAGAGCATCCAAGAGTAAACACTGAAAGGAAAATCTCTGATTAGGAAGTGCTTTTTATTTTTTCAAAATGAGCTCAAATTTGTTCCCATGTATCTCACTTTCTCCATGCATCTGCATCACATTTTGATTAAAGTTTCTCCAATTCCACAGGTACACAGATAGGTTACTACCATCAGGTAACAATCTGACCTGGTTTCGGCAAAACGTTTTTTTCTACAGTTTCCTTTAGCATATCTGTGAAGGGCTGGGGTTTTAGAAAATGATGTTAACAAATAAATAATAACGGAAACAAAAAGAAAACAGAGAGACTATATAAATATAAAATCAGGGTACCTTGTGAAGGCAGACATCATCCTCTCAGCAGTGACTGCCTTCCCATGAAAGCTCCTTCCTAGGGAGAAGAAAAATGACACCAGTTGAAGATGTAAAATGTGCTAAGAAACTTTGGCCTGATAAGTATTCAGGAAGGTACTGGGAGTAAGATGAGCTATCACTTTCTCCTTTTCACCTAGAAGTGGCAACATGGGGTAGGAGGAATTAGTTCCCAAGTATGAGGACTCCAACACAAAGAAACACAAAAGACAGGAAAAGAAGAAGTCATTCATTCATTCAACAGGTATTTATTGAGCCCACCTATGTCCTAGGCACAATCCAGATGTCGTAATACCTGATGCATTGCCTTCATGTCTGAAATGGCACTTCAAGGGAGACATCAACAAACTATAATAGTGACATGCAAAGATAAAAAATAAAAAAAAGAACATGATGTACGAGAGTGAGATGGTTGTGGGAAATTAGAATATTTAGGCAAAGAGATGGCAGATATGACTGATGATCTCAAATCTGTAAAGGAATGCTGGATGAAAAAGGACCCACATTCATTTGGCAGATTACAGGAGCAGAACAAGGAACGTTTTCTAGAAAAGTCAAAATGGAATGATTGAATGGAAGGAAATGATTAACCAGGTAACGGTCTGCCTTGAAGAGCGTCATTCCTGTTCGTGGAAGTGCAGGAACACATTCTGAGTGCTACAGAGGATATTCTGAATTCTGCAGAGCCACATTTTCAAATCAGGGGTTAAAAAAATAATCCCAACCTTTTTTATAGGTAGGGATAGCAATAGTGCACTTTTTTCCAATATGATTTTTGAAAACAAAAACACATTAAGAAAACTATTTTAATACCTTTTTATCTATATAAAATTTTTGAGAGCCTCTGTACATGTGGTCTGAGTGAACATGTGCAGTTAAGGATATGGGAACATATGGTCATGTTTCAGTCACTGATTTGGTGGTGATACATAAAAACAACAACTGCTTATGTTAACTACTACAGTTTTAAATTGTTCGTCTTTTTAATCATTTATTTATCATTTATACTCATTTTGGACTAATGATTAACTAGAGGAAATATGAGAAAAAATAATGTTGATCTTAAAACAAATAAACAGGATAAATAGACCGGCATTAATTAATTATAGATGCTTGGCTCATGTTGCACTTAAGAAATTGTATTCATTTAATCATATTCTGATATTTCAAAAATGTTGTTAAAATATACAGTGACAATCTTACCCCAAATTTTATTTGATTTCTGAGGACAGAAACCATGTACCTGGTCATAAAAAATTGAGAAATGCTTACAAATAGAACCCTGAGTCTTTCACTTTCTAACACTGTTTAAATTATTTTAACTATAAAGTGCTAAAATTTTAAATAATGTGTTTTGAAAACCAGTTTTGTTCATTTGCACACCCTAATATATGCTAAAATTTTACTCTGTATTTTAATATATATTTGGTGAACAAACCAAACATGGCATAATTCAGCATTTTAAAAACTAAATGGTCAATAAATTATGGTTTCCATAATAAGTTTAAAATAAATTAAATGATACATGTTTTTTATTAGCTGGGAATAAGTATGTATCTGTTTTATATGTTATTTATATTATTATAGTATTTAAAATAAATTTCATAATATACATTTTAGTTTATTTCAGCCAGTTTTAAAAATTATTTTCATGTAAAATATTTTTGGGGGGGTTTAGCTTCTTTTTTAAATATACTTTAAGTTCTAGGGTACATATGAAGAACGTGCAGGTTTGTTACATAGTTATGTAACAAACCACGTGCCATGGTGGTTTGCTGCATCCATCACCCCATAATTTACATTAGGTATTTCTCCTAATGCTATCCTGGCCTTAGCCCCCCAAACTCCTACAGGCCCTGGTGTGTAATGTTCCCCTACCTGTGTCCATGTGTTTGCATTGTTCACTGCCACTTCTGAGTGAGAACATGTGGTGCTTGGTTTTTTGGTCTTGTGTTACTTTGCTGAGAATGACAGTTTCCAGATTTATCGACGTCCCTGCAAAGGACATGAACTCATCCTTTTTTATGGCTGTATGGTATTCCATGGCGTATATGTTGCCACATTTTCTTTATCCAGTCTACCACTGGCAGGCATTTGGGTTGATTCCAAGTTTTTTCTATTGTGAACAGTGCCACAATAAACATACATGTACATATGTCTTTATAATATAATGATTTATAATCCTTTGGATATATACCCAGTAATGGGATTGCTGGGTCAAATGGTATTTCTATTTCGAAATCCTTGAGGAATCGCCATACTGTCTTCTACAATGGTTGAACTAATTTACATTCCCACCAACAGTGTAAGAGAATTTCTATTTCTCCACATCCTCTCCAGCAGCTGTTGTCTCCTGATTTTTTAATAATCGCCATTCTAACTGGCGTGAGATGGTATCTCATTGTAGTTTTGGTTTGCATTTCTCTAATGACCAGTGACGATGAGCTTTTTTTCGTATGTTTGTTGGCTGCATAAATGTCTCCTTTTGAGAAATGTCTGTTCATATCCTTCATCCACTTTTTGATGGGATTGTTGGGTTTTTTTCTTGTAAATTTGTTTAAGTTCTTTGTAGATTCTGGATATTAGCCCTTTGTCAGTGGGTAGACTGCAAAAATTTTCTCCCATTCTGTAGGTTGCTTGTTCGCTCTAATGATAGTTTCTTTTGCTGTGCAGAATCTCTTTAGTTTAATTAGATCTCATTTGTCTATTTTGGCTTTTGTTGCCATTGCTTTTGGTTTTTTAGTCATGAAGTCCTTGCCTATGCCTATGTCTTGAATGGTGTTTTTAAAAGTATTCTGCTTATTTTAACTATATTATAAAAATTTTAAAAGAATATTAATGAACACATGTATTTCTTACAGCCAGTACAGGAAATAGAATATAATCTAGTTGTTCTTTCTATGTATTTCTGTTAGTCCTGCTCTCCCAGAAGTTAATAGCAATCTGAATTTCTGTTAACGAAATTTCTTTCTTTTATTTTTTACCACCTATGTATGCATTACCAAACAATATATTATTTAGTTTTTTTCTGGTTTTGAAATTTGTTTAGGTATGCTCAAACACTGTATCTTTTTCAAACTTGCTTTTGAGATTCATTCATTTTGATGCATATAGCTGTAATTTTACATCTTTATATCTATTTGGTCTATGGGTGTCAGACATGTGGGTGATTTCTAATTACTGTTATAAACATTCTTCTGCACATCACTGGGGGATCACTTTAAGAGTTCCTCTAAAAAGATATATTTAGGAGTAGAATGCCAAAGAGCTTTCCAAAATGAAATGATTATGACAAATATATTCACACCCTCAGCAGATGATATTTCATAGCACATTCCATTCTTCAGCACTTTATATTGACATCCTTCTTAATATCTGCCAATCTGATGGTATGTAAATATATATATTGCATTATAAAATTTTGGTCCCTGATTACTAGTAAAGTTAAGCATCTTCTAATATATTTAATGACAATTTAGGTTTCCTCCCTTGGAAAATTTATGCTATTTTATTAGTTCAGTTTCTTTTGACTATTTGGACTTTTATAAAATTGATTCATGGTAGTTCTGTATGTATTCTGGATACTAATATTTTCTTGTTAAGATGTCCTGCAAATATATTCTCCTAGTTTGCAGGTTCTCTTTTTATTAGCTTTAAGCCATTTTCTTGATAAAATCAATGGCTTCCTTTAATATGATTTACCAAAACTCCCTTTTATAATTAAAGATTGTTGTGTCTTACTTAGAAATAACATATTACCTTTAATTTGTCTTTGATTTTTTTTTTCACTTTTAAATCTTTAATTCACCGAGAATTGATTCTTGCTCATGACTGAGATAAGAATTCAATTCCCTTCTACTTTTAAAAAACATAAATAGACAATTGTCCCAGGATCACTTATTTAACAGTTTATCATTCCCTCACTGTCCTACAGTGCCTCTCATATGGCCCCTGGTGACTCCCACTTCCTAAAATTCATGCTTTGTGTAATCACTTACCCTAATTTAGTGACTTAGTTCTACTCAATAAAATGTGGTTCTAGTGAGTAGAGGTTATGAAGCATCACTTAGCAGATTAAATTATAAAAGGTAGTGCCTTCCATCTTGGGTGCACTGGCTCTATCCTACTGTCTCTTGGTTTGGTTGCCTTGGGAGAAGCCAGCTCCTATGTTGTGATACAGTTCTGTGGACAGGGCCAGGTGTGCTAGTAGCCATGTGAGTAAGCTTGGAAATAGATCCTTTCCCTGTCAACACTTCAGAGGAGACCGCAGCCCCAGCTGGCAACTTGACTGTAACCTCATGAGAGACCCTGATCCAGAGGAACTGAGTTAAGCTGTGCCTGGGTTTCTGAGTCACAGAAAGTGTGAGATAATAGATGCCTCTAAGACATTAAGGTTTGGAGTAATTTGTTATGCAGTAACCAATAGAATCTTAAACATACTTTCTATTTTTGAGTCAGTTTTCACAAATTGATAAACATTTGATAAATTATTTTGACAAATCATTTGAATGCCTTGGCAAATGTTATAATATCTTTCCTCTGCTTAATCCATGTGCTTCTGTCATCCTTTCATTCCTCACGTTGTTTACATGTGCCTTCTCTCTTTTTTCAAGAATAATTTTTAAAGACATACCTCTATTTTCTTAGTCTTTTCAAACAGCCAAATTTAGCATTGCTGATCTCTTTTTGTGTTTTCTCTATTTTATTAATTTAGGTTTTTACACATTTTTCAGTTCTTTGACAACTCTGTAACTCTTGTGTTAAATGAAAGAGGAATAATTCCCAGATTACAAATGTCTGGAAATCTCAAAGGGCAAGGTTCTTGACTCCTTCTGCAGAAGAGAAAGTCAAGATTAAGGAAATTTGTCTTGTTCATGGTTGTATAAGTTATTAATTAATGTTTGTTGAATAATACCTTGATATAGTTCTGGAAAAATCATCAGGCAAACCATTCCTGGTTCAGGAAAGTCAGCTGTGCCAATTGATAAGTGTTTATTAGAGGCTAGGAACAGAAATTCTATTTCCATATCAAAATATTAGAAATCATAGTTTGAAAAGTAAAAAAGAATTATATTAGTTCACTAGGGCTGCCACAACAAAACAGAATATACAAGGTGACATAAACAACAGGAATTTATTTTTTCTCACAGTTTTGCAGATTGTAAAATTCAAGATCAAGGTTCCAGAGGTTTTACAGCAGGGTTTAGTTTCTGGAGCTTAGAGACGGAGCTGTCTTTTTGCTGTGTTCTCACGTGGAGGGGTAGAGGGAGAGAAAAAGACAACAGATGGAGAGAAAAATAGAGAGAGAGAAAGAGAGATCTGATGTCTCTCCTTTTACAAAGATACCAGTTCTATTGCATCGGGGCTTCACCTTTATGTTCTCATTGAACTATAATCACCTTCTTAAAGGCCCTAGTTCCAATACAGTCATATGGGGTGGATGTGTTAAGAGTTTCAACATGAATTTTGAAGAAACACAATTCAGTTCATGGAAAGAACTATGAAGAAACTTAAAATATTTAAAATTGGATATTTTCAAAAGTCTGAGATACATGGTTGTTGTTATTTCTCATTTCAATAATATATCCTGAAATTGAGTAACTGGTTTCTACATATGTCCTAGGATTGTGTTATACCATTCACCTTTTTTTCTCCCTTCCCTAGGCCAATCTTAGAAGTAGAAAACAGAGATTTGGCTCCCTCTTGTTCCTATCCAGCACTGTCACAGGGGGAAACATCATCATACTCTGTTTCAACTAGATGATTTACGCACTTCTAATTACTCCCTTTGCTCAACATCCTTCTTGAATAGGACTGATTCAGGAATGGGGTCCCAAAGGCTTCAAGGGTATATAAATTTCCATGTAGGAGAAAACAATGTAGCTATCAGTGTCTTGGAAGATGTCTTTGCAGAAGACAGAGGCACACGCTGCTGCATTTTATTTAGTTGGAATTTATTCAGCTAAGAAGAAAGGTGTCCAGATCACAGGTGTAGATTCCTAACCTCTAGTATCCTATTAGGAAAATTTGGGCTAAAAATCTTACACCGCCAATCGCGGTGGCTCACGCCTGTAATCCCAGCACTTTGGGAGGCCGAGGCGGGTGGATCATGAGATCAAGAGATCGAGACCATCCTGGCCAACATGGTGAAACCCCATCTCTACTAAAAATACAAAAAAATTAGCTGGGCGTCGTGGTGCGTGCCTGTAGTCCCAGCTACTCGGGAGGTTGAGGCAGGAGAATTGCTTGAACCCGGAAGGCGGAGTTTGCAGTGAGCCGAGGTCGCGCCACTGCACTCCAGCCCGGCGCCTGGTGAGGGAGTGAGACTCTGCCTCAAAAAAAAAAAAAAAAAAAAAAAAAAAACTCTTATACAAGCAGCTGATTAAATGATCAGACTTCCTCTTTGTAAGTTACATAAGTGCCGTCTTTGCCTCTTTTGTTTCTTTCCTTCTTTCCTTCTTTCCTTCTTTCTTTCTTTTTCTTTCTTTCTTTCTTTCTTTCTTTCTCTTTCTTTCCCTCTCTCCCTCCCTCCTTTCTTTCTTTCTTTCTTTTTCTTTCTTTTTCTTTCTTTCTTTCTTTCTTTCTTTCTTTCTTCTTTCTTTCTTTCTTTCTTTCTCTTTCTTTCTTTCTTTCTTTCTCTTTTTCTTTCTTTCTTTCTTCTTTCTTTCCTTTCTTTCTTTTTTGGAGACTGAGTCTCTTTCTGTTGCCCAGGTTGGAGTGAAGTGGTGGGGAATCTTGGCTCACTGCAACCTCCGCCTCCTGAGTTCAAGCAATTCTCCTGCCTCCGCCTCCAGAGTAGTTGAGATTACAGAGGCCCTCACTTCTTTTCTACGCTCCTCTTTTATGCTTTGTGTATCCAGTGGAGAGGAAAATTGGGAGTCCTCAGTTTACAAAGTGTTCTCAGAGTTCAGGAGGAACAGAGCATGGAGCTACTGGCCACAAGAATAGCTGTAATTTGCTTGATTTATCTTTGAGCCCATTGTGCTGGCCCGTTAGCTCACAAACCCCATTCTTATTATTTCACTTAATCATCAGGAATTTGGACTTGATTTTATATTATTAAAATAACAGAAACTCTAAATGAGACTGCATGTGGATAGCTTCAGTTTGATTCTTTCTTCAGTGTAGGACGGGCAGGACATGTTTGGAAGCAGAGTAGATTATATGTAGTGCTTGTCTTGGGTCTGACTGCCTTCTGAAACACAGGGCAGAGCTTCTTCTGGAGTGCAGGTGACATGGATGTAACCAGAGAAATTCTAAATATACAGGGAATGGGGCAAAAGATAAACAGGTAGATGATCAAACTGCTTTAGGAGACAGTGAGAAGAAATCACTATCTGATAGTACCACATAAATCCTTGCACAAGATGAGTGATATCCAATTCTTGCCAGGCTATGAGTAACCTATTTTATTTCCTTCATCAAATGTTCATTGAAAAAGTACTCTGCTAGGCACTGCTCTTTGCACTGAGAATATATTCGTAAACACAGAAAGTATTTAGTCTCCTAGATGTTATATTTGTGTGTTTGCGAGGAAGTAGCTGGAAACATGTTGGTTTTCCATTGCTTGCTAAGGTGGAGGAGGAACATTTTTTTTTTTTTTTGAGACGGAGTTTTGCTCTTGTTACCCAGGCTGGAGTGCAATGGCGCAATCTCGGCTCACCGCAACCTCCGCCTCCTGGGTTCAAGCAATTCTGCTGCCTCAGCCTCCCGAGTAGCTGGGACTACAGGCACGTGCCACCATGCCCAGCTAATTTTTGTATTTTTAGTAGAGACGGGGTTTCACCATGTTGACCAGGATGGTCTCGATCTCTTGACCTTGTGATCCACCCGCCTTGGCCTCCCAAAGTGCTGGGAGGAGGAACATTTTAAGAGCCTGGTGATGTCAAAAAGAAAAACATGGTTAATACCGGGGCAAGGTTTGACAAGGCCAGGAATGCCATGATCCATCACAGATGGATCTATCCAGATGTGGGGGAAACACTGATGTTTAAAAAGAGAAAAAAAAATGTAAATGCCTAATTCTACCATATACTAGCTGCCTTAATTTAGGAGAGTCACCTACCCTTCCTACTGCTCAAATGTAATCTTTTCTATAGATCTACCACAAAGAGTTACTATGAGGATTAAATGAATGAAGATCATGTTGTATAAGTATTTTGAACTGCAAAGCAGTGCTCAACCTTTATGATTCCCTTAAAAAGCATAAACATATAATTTGATGTTGTCATTAATAATGGCTCACAAATACGATGATTCCCAAATTGTGGTTTATATCTCCAGTGATTAAAAAAAAAAAGTCCCCAAATGATCCTGATGTTTTATTTCCTTCTACCCTGGGAGGAGGAGCATATGTTTGGGCGGATCCTGCCCTCCCTCTAAAAATCTTTGCTCTAATGTTGTAAGAATATTGTTTTAATAATGGGTGTCTGTATTTCAAATAAGTATAACATTTGCTAAGGAAACTTAGTCAGTTATGGCAGTTACAGCCCAAGGATAATGCCTTGGATAATGCCTTGTAACTTGAATCACAAGCAGTCTTTCCATAACTTAGAAGTAAATCATAGTCACTTAATTGACAAATTTTATTTCCCCAGTATGTTCACTTGATTGACAGCAAGCCAAGGCATTCTTCCATGACCTCAGCCTCCTCTTCCTTCCTAGAACTGGCTTCCATGGAGGTGAAGAACTGCTCTGTGGTGACAGAGTTCATCCTTTTGGGAATCCCACACACAGAGGGGCTGGAGATGATACTTTTTGTCTTATTCTTGCACTTGTATGCCTGCACTCTACTGGGAAATATGTCTATCCTTGTTACTGTTATTTCTTCTGCTCGCCTTCACACACCAATGTATTTCCTCCTGGGAAACTTGTCTGTGTTTGATATGGGTTTCTCTTCAGTGACTTGTCCCAAAATGCTGCTCTACCTGGTGGGACTGACCCGACTCATCTCCTACAAACACTGTGTCTCCCAGCTCTTCTTCTTCCATTTCCTTGGGAGCAGTGAGTGCTTCTTGTATACGGTGATGGCCTATGACCGCTTCACTGCCATCTGTTATCCTCTGCAATACACAGTCATCATGAACCCTAGGATCTGTGTGGCCCTGGCTGTGGGCATGTGGCTGTTAGGATGCATTCATTCCAGCATCTTGACTTCTCTCACCTTTGCCTTGCCATACTGTGGTCCCAGTGAAGTGGATCACTTCTTCTGTGACATTCCAGCACTCTTGCCCTTGGCCTGTGCTGACACCTCTTTGGCCCAGAGGGTGAGCTTCACCAACGTTGGCCTCGTATCTCTTGTCTGCTTTCTCCTAATTCTTTTGTCCTACATTAGAATCACGGTTTCTGTCTTGAGTATTCGTACAACTGAGGGCCGTCGCCGAGCCTTCTCTACCTGCAGTGCTCACCTCATTGCCATCCTCTGTGCCTATGGGCCCATCATCACTGTCTACCTGCAGCCCACATCCAACCCCATGCTGGGAACCGTGGTACAAATTCTGATGAATCTGGTAGGACCAGTGCTGAACACTTTAATCTATACTTTGAGGAATAAGGAAGTAAAAACAGCCCTGAAAACAATATTGCACAGGGCAGTTCAGATTCCTGAGAGTTACTAAGAGCAGATAAATTGGTGCATGGCTCTGGAATTCCTTCTGGTTTGACATATAAAATTTCACTTTGGAATCTTCATGTGTGACAACAACTTTGAAATTTTCAGCAGGTGCTGAATGATATGGACCACTATGCTATAATACATTATCTTTTTGCATAATTTATTTTACTATATTATCTAGGTTCTACCTCTTCACCTATCTTCAAAGTAATATAGTCCTGGTTATTATTACTTTGCCTTTCTTCTATAGAGAATTCCCTGTCCCTGGAAGGAGGGTCTTTTCTATCATGCCTTTTTTTTTTTTTTGCATCACTTTTCTCAATTTACTCCCCTCACACTATTTGTGAGAAAAACCTATGGGGAAGGGCAATAAAAAAGAAGAAAAGAGATTTTAAATAACTGATTGAGAGAATAATATAACTTTAAGTATAGAGGCCAGGCATGGTGGCTCACGCCTATAATCCCAGCACTTTGGGAGGCTGAGGCGGGTGGATCACGAGATCGAGAGGTCGAGACCATCCTGTTCAACATGGTGAAATCCCATCTCTACTAAAAATACAAAAATTAGCTGGGCATGGTGGCATATGCCTGTAGTCCCAGCTATTTGGGAGGCTGAGGCAGGAGAATTGCTTGAACCCAGGAGGCAGAGGTTGCAGTGAGCCAGGATCGCGCCATTGCACTCCAGCCTGGGTAACAAGAGCGAAACTCCGTCTCAGAAATAAATAAATAAAATAAAAATGTTAACACACTAAGGAGTAGAGTCAAGATGCAGTTTTTTGTTTTGTTTTGTTTTTGTTTTGTTTTGTTTCTTCCCCAAACGTCTGGAAAGGGAATTACTTAGAATTTGTCAGCAAGGATGCTGATCCCATGTCTGACCTCATGCCTGATTTCTCTGCCTGAAGGTTTTTAGGCAGATCAGGTTAGCCCCACTGCCTAAGGAAAGTGAAAAGCATTGTGGCTAGTGTACCAGACTTGGGTCTGTTTCCATCTTGCTACCAGCTACTAGTATGGCAAGTAGTGTGGTAACGATTTAGAAGTTTTATCAGGTCAGGCGAATGGATTGGGCCAATGGCTTTCCAAGCCTGATTCAAGGAGCCGAGACTCCAGTGAATTTATCCTGAGGTTTCCGTATTAAATATCGTTAGTGAAAACTTTGTTTGCTTATCATATGTATTAAGTTTCTAGGTAAGATTCCACTGGAAGAAGTTTGAAGCTTCTGGACTCTTTGATCTCTGTAGTACCTTGTAAGATTGAAAAGCATGATCTCCATGGTACCTCATAAGATTAAAAAATATTTTTTTTTCTGCCCATAACTTTAAGGGTGTTTCTGCCTTTTCTTTAACACCTGAATCTCAGCCTTACCTCTTGGATATTAACTTGGACTTGCTAGACTTGGCAAAGCTTCATGGACCATTCCATTACCTGCCAAACAATTCTACTCTTCCAAAAAAAATTGTAAAGAAAATATTTATACTTATATTTGGCCTCAGGCAACCTCCTCATTTTTTGATGTTCATCAAAGTTATCTACTTTGGCTCAAAAACAGCTACACAGAAGCTTTGTGGAGCCATTGACTAAATCTGAAATCCCATAGAAGACAGAGATACTTAGCATTTTCCTAGATTAATTGGAAGAACTGCCTAGGGTACACATAATTTTATCTCTTTATACCTCTTACCAAAATACTAGACACTGTGTTATTAAAATTCTAACTAGAAAGCTTTCCAATCCACTGTGATGTAACAAAAATAAATTCAGCTTCATATTCTCCTTTTTACCCCTTTTTTAAAAACTCCTAAGAATGACACCCATATTGCAAAGTCTCCTTCCAGAATTCTCTGTATCCTTGGAACTATCAAATTTATGATTGTCTTAATAGCCTCTTCACTCATTTGTGCCTCGAATTTCTGTCTTGGGTTCAGTAGGATAAACATTGTCATTTTTAGAGGCCTATTTGTCAGATATTATCAGAAATACTGTATAAAATTATCTCATGTATTCCTCAAAACAATCTTTGATATTTGTGCTATTGTTCTCATTTTACTGTGAGAGGCCCAGGATATGAAAGCAAGGCTTTTACGCTTAAACACTAAGAAACTGCTTCCAAAATGCTCAGAAATCTTTCCGACTGGGAAGAGATAAGAAACCAAGAGGGAGCACCTGACTTCATCCATGCCAGCCCAAGAAGCATATTACATCCAAGATAAAGATATTTTCTCCCACTCTTACGAAGGAAACAGTAGCCAAGGGAATCAATGGTGGGCTTAACTCGAGAACGTAAATGGTGGAGGCCTCAAGTGGGTGAGGCCTCTCACTGCGGCAGAGACCACATTGAGAAATGATTGGGCATACCAAGAGGGACACAGCAACGGTGGCTCAAAAAAGAAAGGCCACACAGGAATAAGCAGTGCCACATCTTCATGTCTTCTTCCAGTAAAAACAGAAAAGAGCCATAGATAAAGGCACTGGAATCTTTGTATCACTGAGGATTGCTGGAAGGAGGAGAGGTGACTGAAGATACAAAAATCAGCAAGAGCTTGAAAGAAAGCTCTGTCCCCAAACACCCACCTTATGCCTTCTTCTGTCACCTGTGCTCCACCCCTCTCATTAGGAAGTATCCTGACCAACATAAGGTGATGGCTGTTGACTTTCAGTTATTGATTTCTCACCCGATCTGGGCAATGATCCTTGATCCGGCAGCTCACCATCCTCCCTCTGATCCCCAGTATTGATTTTCATTTAGCCTGTCGAATTCACCTTCTGAGGATTCAAAGAAACATCCCAAAAGCTCTGTTATTGGCCAAGGGAAAATCTAACAAAAGATCTCAGAGCCCCTCTCTGCCCCCAAATTGGTTTCAAATGTAACTCAGCATTCCAGAGGAATGGTAATAATGGTACTGGACTCTCCCTTTTCTCTGATATATATGTTTCTTATTAACATTATAAGACAAAGTGAAAAAATAAAGACAAAATATCATATCCAATTTTAAAGTAATGAGAATCCACTGTTACAAATCTCTTTTCTGTAACTGATTTAACTAAATCTGATTAATCACAACTTACATAACTGTTTCGATTCCATTCTCAAACATAGAATCCTTTGAGATTTTAGTGATTTTTAAAGTTTCTTAGTAGTGAATCGTTAATTAGTAGCTTGGTATTACCAGAGTTAAAACACCTATTTACCATATTTCTTCCAATATACTCTAAAGCTGTGTTTCCTACACAAACCTGTTTGGGATCATTCACAGTCACAGTAGAAAAGCTCTTGTATGTTCTCTGCTGTTCTAACTTGCTTAAGAGAGATTGTAGGGTAGCAGTCTATGCTTTAATTTTTCTCTCCTCCGCCTTTCTTAATTAGAAACAACATTTTCCGGGTAGTGGACATTTTGTTCCTCTTTTCAGTTGAGCTGTTCACTTTAGAAAATAAATAATTAGTTTCACAAAGAAAAACCAGGTCTAGCACCTCCCAGGGTTTCTCCCATCCCCTCTGCTCCCAAACAGTCTGAAAATTCTTAAAGTAAAAACAACTTTTATTTCAGGAATATTTACATATTTAACCAAACAAACCATTTATTTATAAGATATGCTTATTAAATTTATTCAAGAATTTCTTCTCTGAACCCTCAGATTGGGAGGCCCTGGGAGACCTGAGGCATGACAGTCTATGATGGGAGAAACACAGCCCCCAACATTCCCTAGAGAGGATCCAGACCCGGGAGCTCACTAACATTCCCACTATTGAGACACTCACATGCACACAGCAAGTCAATCTGAACATTTCCATGAAGGAGTCCGCTCCATCACGGAGGTCAGAGCGCTGGTTTCAAACCCTATTTTTCTGCCTGAAGTTCTGCCATGAAAGAATGAATTTCCTCTCAAATCTCACACTCTTTCTTCAAAAGCAAATTTATCTAGCTCGAGAAAGAGATATTTATGATTGGTAGGAGAAGCAAGAAGGCAGACAAGCAAGTACATAGAAATGTTTTTCTCTACATCGATTTGGCCACAGGTCAGCACTGATATCCTCAAGTCTCTTTTCCATAGACATCCTGGAGAAGTAACTCAGTTGGTATTTATTAAATTCCTGTTTTGCAGCAGATACTATTGTTATGCTAAATTGATAAAGATAAATAAGATTCCTGTCCTGAAGGAGTCCACCATCTGTTGTTAGAATCATACATAATAGATGGTCCATAATAAAACACGATAACAGCAGAACACACTTTCTTGAGGTTTACAATGTGCTAGGTATTATTCTCAAGCACTTTACTTAAATTAACTCACGTGGTCCTCACCATAATCATGTGAAGTATTAGTATTAGTTTTATCTCATTTTATACAGGAGAAAACTGAGACACAGAGTTCAGCAATGTTTCCAGCCAGTAAGTCACAAAGCTAGGATGTTTTGCAGGCTGTCTCCACAGAGCAGGAGCACTGTCACCTTGGACAAACACCGCCATTTTAAGTTCCAGCTCCCTTTCTAACCTCATGCATATCAAGTAAATCACTTCTTTTCTAAAAACAAGCAGCCAGAAAGAGCAGACAGTAAAACACAGATAAGACAGCTCAGGCACAGAAGGAGTCTGCTCTGACCTCCGTGATGGAGCAGACTCCTTCATGGAAATGTTCAGATTGACTTGCTGTGTGCATGTGAGTCTCTCCATAGTGGGAATGCTAGTGAGCTCCAGGGTCTGGATCCTCTCTAGGGAATGTTGGGGGCTGTGTTTCTTCCATTATAGACTGTCATGCCTCAGGTCTCCCAGGGCCTCCCAATAAAATAAAAGAAGGAGGAGGGAAAGTCTCTTGAGTAATCACCAAACTTTATACTCATACAATTGGTCCCAGTAAAACAGTGGGCCCTAATAAGCACATTCCTTTCTCTTTTGATGTACTAAGATAGGGAAGCTAAAAGCAGACTCTGGGGGTGTGCCTGCGGCTGCAGGAAGATACAGACATAAAAACTCTTCCTCCCTAATAAGCAAGACAAAGAGACATAGAAACATTCTGAGCCTGTGAAAAGTTTTCCCACCCTGAATCCTTAAATACTCTTAGTTTGTAAAAGAGAGTGCTCCTGAGCTAACTTGGCCAGAAGACCCTTTCAGGTTTATTCTCAGGTTTATTTTGGAGACTAAACCTGTCTTTGACTGTTGAGCTGCTTTTAATGTTTCTTTCTTCCTTTTTCAATTCTTACAATTTCCAGTGATCTTTCTTTTAATAATTTCGTTACAACATCAGCATCATAAATTCAGAGAAGCAACGAGAACACGGAGAAGTGATGGATTATTTCTGCCTGTGGCTGTTTGGGAAGGCTTTGCAGGAAAGGTGGGATGTGAGCCTGGCTGTGAGGAATGCATGGGGGAGAGAGTGGGTAAAGATCAGACAGAAGGTGGGAAAGTGCAGAATCAGGAAGAAGGGAACATCTTGTGGAAGCACAGGCGTGTACCAAGCACACTATTTCCAGGGAGAACTGTGTTGGTGTAATAGAAGATGATTGGATATGGAAGTGAAAGACAGGAGAGAGAAAGTAGGGAGGGAGAAGGGGATGGTAGAATGGAGCCTAATCATGATTGGGTTTCTTATCATGAAGTGCCTTCTATGTAGAAAAGGCCATATATCCAGGTTTGCCAGGAGAGTTTATGCATGATTTTTAATAGTGCTCACACTCACAAAAGTGTTCTGATGTGTAAAATAAATTTTGTGGACACACAGAGAACTATGAAGCTAAGGAGAACTTGGCAATGAAGATTCAATGAAAGTGTGGAGGCTGATTATGACTTAGCTCAGCCAGTGCCGAGCATAGAGTGGGCAGAGCACTCCACCAACAGAATGGAGAGGAATCTGCTCTCCTGTACTCCTGTGGGAAGTACCTACCACTTAACACTCACTGACCTCTTGCACCACCAGATGTAGGCTGTACCAGCTCAGCCACTTATCACCAAGGACTCTTTCTCCTCCATTATCAGAGCTCATGCAGCAACCTCATGGCAGGACTGAGACTGGATCAGAACTCCAGTTTCTCTGCCCTACATTCTGTGAATCATACCACTTAAACTTTTTCCAATGTGAGTGAATTATGTTATATTTTGTTACATACTATTTGCTATATGTGTAAGACAATACATAACACGGGTTCTTAATATTCCAAACTTAAATGAATCATGCTTAAGTCCCTGCGCATGCTAAACTACATATGTATTAGAGTTCGTGAGTAAACACTGAAGGATAAGCCACAGAAAAATTGACCATCTCTTTTCAAACACATTCCCAACTCATGATAATCCCCACCAAGGATCAGATAAAGAGATGCTCAGTTTTATCGAGTGGAAAGTCTCATATCAGCAAGATGTGGTTGACACTTACGCTCATAAGACACATGACCAGGAGGGTACCGAAAATCTCAAAGTCATCTGCTCGCAGACCCAGTGATCTTTATCACAGAGCTTCTTTAAACTACCAAATCTCTCCTGCCAGTGGTCTGAATCCTCAGATCTACTGGTTTATTTCCCAGTCAGCTCTGTTAGAATTGTTCTTTTCTAGCATCCTCCAAATAAATAAACACGAAGGCATTTTCCTCCTAGATTCTATCACACCACCAATGACAGCTGCTCTCCCCCTCTTACATCAGATCTGTTATGTAGTTTTGCTTACTTCTGTGGGAAGTTTGCTATGGGACTTGATCTTTCCCCCAAAATGTCATCTAATGAAATTATTCACTTCATGATTCTTAGTTGTGGCCCAGGCACTGTTCATTTCTCCTTGAGCTCATGGGCATAGTCTCCAGATAAGTCTTAGATTTTATGAAGAAAAATACCTGGATCTAAATCTGCTTTGTTATGGGGACAATTATGAGAGTAATTTTACTTACCTCATAGAACAGTTGTAAAAATTATATAAAAAAATACACCATCAATCAATAACTGGATAAAGAAAATGTTATATATGTTATACACACACACACACACACACACACACACACACACACACACCCACCATGGAATACTACTCAGCCATAAAAAGAAATGAAATAATGGCATTCACAGTAACCTGGATGAATTGGAGACTATTATTCTAAGTGAAGTAACTCAGGAATAGAAAACCAAACATCATATCTTCTCACTCACATGTGGGAGCTAAGCTATCAGGACGCAAAGGCATAAGAACAATACATTGGACTTTGGAAACTCAGGGGAAAGGGTGGGGGATGATGAGGGATAAAAGACTACACACTGGGTATAGTGTACACTGCTCGGGTGATTGGTGCACCAAAATCTCAGAAATCACTGCTAAAGAACTTACTCCTGTATGCTGCTGCACTCTAGCGTGGGTGACAAGGCGAGACACTGTCTCAAAAAATAATAAAAAATAAAAAAATAACTTACTCCTGTAACCAAACACCACCTGTTCTCCAAAAACCTGTTGAAATAAAAACATTAAAAATTTGAAAAAGAAAGCAAGTAAATGCAAGCTTGTGAGATGTCTTATCATTTTTAAAAATAATATGGAAAAAGGCAATAAAACTATTGAAACAATTATGTAAATAAATTCTGTTTTGCATTTTAAAGAGAGAGAAAGAAGGAAATACAGAGTTTCTCAAAGGAGAAAGTGTTTATACATAACTGATTCTCTGAGGTTAAGCTCTCTTTTGAATATAGTTCAAGAGTGGAAGGGGCTGACTAGTTAGGTTTTTTTCTGGTCCTGCCACATTTCATAATTAATCCAGATTGAGAGTAGTCAACCATGTTCCTCAATAGGGAACTTCAATACATATTTTTTAAAAATTTGCACCACAGTTATCCAGTTACAAATATTTCTGAAAAGAACTAACCCAATTGTTTATATTTTTCAATCATGCTTTCAGTTCTGTAATTTTACTTTGTTTTTTTTTAATCGCTGCAAGTTTTGCTATATAAAACATTGACAAAATAATTTTGCTCTCTTGCTAAAAATTTCTGAGGTACATTTCTATTTCCTATTGATGTCAAGGCTGATAATGTTGAGTTTAACATTCAAATCTTAACATCTGGTTCCAATATATGTCAACAGTTTTATTTCTATTTCTCTTTTATTCTTGACTTCTCTACAAGCCAACTCAAATCCCTTTGTAATTTTCCAAACCAACACTAACAACATAGTCTTGATTTTCCAGTGTAGTCCTAAATTAAGCTGTTCTGTTATCGTGTTAGGCCATGTTTCTCACATTGTGCTGGATAGTGGATCCTGAATTTTGGTGCATTTGTCACATATTTCCTGCTTTTGGTGACTCCGAGTCCTAGTCTTCATGTGCCTTCTGCTTGGAATGTCAGTTTCATTGTTCTCCACAGGACCAAATTATGCTTATTTTTCAGGATACCATCCAAACATTGTTTTCCTGCCAAAGCTTTCCCTAATGCTTCAAGCTGAAAGAATTGTTTCTCCTCTGAAATCTCATTTTCTTTGGAAGTACATATTCTCTTGACAAATAGCACCCATCTGAGAAAAACAGCAGAAGTGGAGTGAAATAGGATGATAATGGTTTTTAACTAAACAGAATACAAAGATCTAGAAATTTATATGAAATACAAAGACCAGAATCAACCTTACAGCAGTAGATCTGATGTTCAGTTTCAGCAAGTTGTAATGAGGGTTTGAAGTACACTCAAAAACTCTTATAAGCAGTTATGTTTATGATGCCATGAAAACTCAAGACATTGTTGGTAACAGATCCATAGTGATTGTGATGAGGAAGGAGACCCAATCATCTAAGATCACATCCTCCTTGACTTCCACATTGCATTTCAATAGAAGAAAAGGCTGGCCGGCTGGTGCCTCCTAAATCGCTTTCCTATAGATAGCAGGCATAGTATGGGGGAATCTCTCCGGAAGGCATTGTTTTTGCTTAAACAAGACTAAACTCTCCCCCTACTCCTCCTCCATGGACCAAGATTCTTTCACATGTAATTTCTAAAACTGTAAACCCAAGACCCTTTCACATGTAATTTCTAAGGTTGTAAACCCAAGACCCTTTCATGTGTAATATCTAGAGCTGTAAGCCTATATAAAGGCAGAGCTTCTCTTTGTTAGAAGAGCTTGGCTGTTAGACAAACATGTCGCCTTCCTTCCTAGTTAGGTGTCCAAGAGGTCTGTTTCTCGCGGCCACTCCTGCTTCAGTGACAATTAGAGAAAAAAAGGTCACCACTAAGACAATATATACTCAGTATGTCTCAACTTTATTCTTCATTTTAGAGAACAATAATCTTTGATAATTTTTCTTACAGTTCTAGTTATAGCTGTGTATTTAAATAAAAGGGAAGTAATAAACATACAGGGTATGTTAGATTTTAGAATCGTATATTTTAAATTTGTAATGAATCTGAGAATATGAATTTGCCAGTCTTTGTCATAAGAATGTTTTCTTGTTTTGACTCTTAGCAACCTAGCAGCTGGAAAATTTGGAATTTCCCTTTGACACATATGCCAGTAATAGGATTTAATCCCCTTCCTCCTTGGAGTCTCATGTTCCTGTAATGTGAGAAAAGGGGTGGCTGAATTGGGCTCTGAGCCTCCCCTCTGTCACAAAAGGAGAATGTTAAGCGCATAACCTACCAAACTGAAAGCAAGTCACTGGGCACAGTCTCCACTGCAAGTCCTGAAGGGTAGAAGGGAGGTGTGATCAAGAAGGAGGAACTGCTTTTGTCCTCTCCTTGCCTTTTTTGCTGTGATCCAAAAAAAGACATGCAGGTTCTTCTAGGGTCTTCAAATTATCCCCAGTTCTTCTGATCTTTTCCCTGGTATCTGTGCTTGCACTAATATGACAGCCACGGTCCCCCTCTTCTATTTAGTCTATATTAGCTTTACAGATAGGATTCTGGCAGCATGTTAGATATGTGATGCAGTCTAAGAAGTCAGTAACAGGATAATAAATTGTGCCAGCCTGGACTCCACATGAATCTGTATTCTGCAAAGTGTGCCCTATCGCCCCCTGATGGACATAGGATCATTTCCAACCTCAGCATTGAACAACCAATCCTCTTTGGCTTTAGGGGTAATCACGATGTGTGCTTTTAGAAGGACAGGGATAGAGGAAGAAATTTGTTTTATAAGTTCATTGGTAATTTGGAAGAAATGACCACCTCTGCATAGATATTTATGCACAGAGTAGATGTGATAATGTCTTTCATGTTTATTTTTCTTTTTTGAAAAATCTTTTGTCTCCCCACTAACTTTAGAGTAAAATCTACTCTAATGTGACATACAATGATTTTTATAATCTGTCTGTATCTCAGTGCCCAGCTTGCCTTGTCCATTTTGTCCATCACGACTTACACTCTAAACTCACCAAATTATTTGTCATTTTTCCAAAACTAACTATATCAAACTTTGGCACATTTGGATAGGCTGTTTCCACTCTCTGGGATGCAATTCATTGTTTTTAAAAATCTGTCAAAATTCTCCTGCAAAACGTTTGACCTGATACTGGTGAGAAGACATAGGCTATGCTTCCTCTGTTTTCTGATATTATATGATAAATACCATAATATTTCACCTTACATTATATTGCACTTTTAGGCTGTGTTTCTAATTTCTACATGTGTTATACTTCACATATAATGAAGGGACTCAATTAAAAGAAGATAAACTATGCATTACCAAATAATGAAGAAATAATTTATATTTCAAAATATAAAATATATTCCAAAATGTAAAATTTTTCAAACAATAATATATAAAATTATGTGTAGGTTAAAATTGAATAGAAAATGTAGAAACATATCAATATGATCATTTCAAACATATAATAAAATAAATTACAATTAATGCAAAAGAAAACCAAACTAATAAATACAGATCCTTAAAATCCTTAATGTGACTATTAATTTTTTAAAATGTAGTACACAGTGTGACATACCATTTTATATCTACTGAATAAGTGAACTAACATTAAATAGTAAAGAATCAAACTATATATTAACAAAGCTACAGAAACCCTGCAACATTTTACACTGCTTGCAGCATTTAATGATATATGTGTTCATGCCAGGAGTATTTATTATCTATTCTATTTTGTACAGTGACAGGAGTTGAATTTACAAGGCATTTACCCTACCCTGAAGGTGATGATTGCAACAGTATATAAACAAACAGAATTTTATGACAGTACTTAAGAGGAATACCTGTCTCGAAATGTGGAAAGATATGAGAAAAACCATGCAATGAGGGAAGAAACATTAAATTAAATTTATAACAGATAAAGTCAACTCTGCAAAAAAAAAAAAAAAAAAGAAAATCACGGAGGAAGAAGAGCAAGATTTGTGAAAGTACAAAGCAATAAAGCAGCATGATTTACTCAGAAGTTTAAAACGCATTGGTGATGTCCTTCAGAAAAGGAACTTTTAAATACAAATAAGATAGGTTGATATGTTTACATACTTTGAGTCTAATATTGAGAAATTATTCTAAAGGAAAAATATATGTAATGCCAATTCATTTCAAATGACAAGAACAATGACATTTCAATATTCAGATGTGGATAACATTAGGTAAAATATAATATGTTGACTTAATAAAACATTATATGGTCCTTATTATTATTGGCTATCAAAATAATGTAGCAGCATGGAAAAAGAATTATAGAATAATGCAAGTTAAAAGAACAAGACAGTGTATTTCTTTTGCTAGGTCTTAAGGATAGTCTCTCGTATTCTTTTCTAGAAGCTTTATAGCTTAATTTTGTCTGTTTGTATCTATGATCCAACTCAAATTAATTTTTGTTCATGGTCTGGAGTAGAGATTGATGTTCATTTTGTCCCCGTGTGAATATTCAGTTTTTTTAGCCTAATTTGTTTAAGAGACATCTTTTCCTACTGAGTCGCTATGAGATTTCAGTCAAAGAATAATGGGCGGGTATACTTTGGACTTTCTCTTCCACTTTTTTGATCTGTCTATTCTTATGTCAATTTCACATTGCATTGATTATGGCAACTTTACAGATAATCTTGTTTTCTTTTGTTTGTTTAAAAATGTTTTATTTTATAGGCATAAAATTTTAATTACATATATTTAAGGTGTATAACACAATGTTCTGATATCCTTGTACATAAACACAGTGAAATGATTACTACAGTGAAACAAATCAACATTTCTTCACATTTACTTTTGTTTGTGTAAAAGGACCTGAAATCTAACATCTTGGTAAATTTCCAGTCTACAATATGTAATATGCACATTAGTCTTATTTATCCTACATAACTGCAATTTCATACCCTTTGACCTACATCTCCTCATCTTCCCCCAACCTGGTCCTGCCCCTGGTATCAACCTTTCTACTCTGTTTCTAGATTTTTTTAGATTCTACACATATGAGATCCTGAAATGTTTTTACTTCTGTGTCTGGCTTAGTTTTTTTTTTTCATCAGCTTTATTGAGGTATGATTGACAAATAAAAATTGCATATGTTTAGGGTATACAATGTGATGTTTTTATATATACACACATTGTGAAATGATTACCAAAGTCCAGATAATTAACATATTCCTCACCTCACATAGTTACTTTTTTGTATATAGTGAGAACACTTGAAACCTACTCTCTTGGCAAATTTAAGATATAAAATGCGTTTTTAATAACTATAGTCACCAAGCTGTACCTTAGGTCTTTATTACTTGTTTTATAACTGAAGGTTTGTACCCTTTAGTCAATATCTTCCCCTTTCCCTGACCCATGTCTCTGGCAACCACCATTCTGATCAGTTATTATGAGTTCAACTTTTATTTTTTTTTAGATTCAACTTATTAGTGAGATTATGCAGTATTTGTCTTTCTGTTTGGCTGATTTCACTTAGCACAGTGTATTTCAGGTGCACCCATGTTGTAAATGGTGGGAACTCCATCTGTCAGTGAACACTTAGGTTGTTTCTACATCTTGGCTATTGTGAATAATGCTGCAATGAACCTGGGAGTGCAGATACTTCTACAAGCTATAGCAATCTGCCCTGATCCTTGAGAAATACATTTCAAGACCTTCAATGTGTGCCTGAAACTGATACAGACAGGAGGCAGGAAAATACTAAGTAGAAAAGGGTGGAGTCTCTGGAGAAGGTTCCACCATTCAGCCTGGATCCATGGCCCTAAATGAGAATTTCACATCCCCGTTTTCCCACTTCCAGCTGGAATGTTACTTTATCCAAAACCACCCTGGCTTGCTCTCTCCTCGACCCTGTACCCACAAAATCTCAAGCTCCACTAGCAGAGAAGCAGAACGTAGTGGCAGAAGAGAGAAGAGAAGCACCTGGACATTGGAGAAAAGCAGCTTGACTTTGGAGGAACATTTTGATGGTGGGACTTCAGAGAAGAGTTTGACCATCCCCCAGCTAGACTTCAGGGGAAGATTGTCTTCCCACTCCATCCCTCTTCCAGCACCTCTTCTCTCTGAGAGCCTCTTCCACCACTCTATAAAATTTTCCACACACACTACCCTTCAATTCATTTATGTGACCTGATTCTTCCTGGATGCTGGACAAGAACTCAAGTACCAACAGGGCAAGATGTAAAAGGCTGTCACCCTGACCCTCCACTGAGCTGGTTAATACTTAGCGGTCTGTGAATGGCAAATGCTAGAAGAGCACTGATTGTAACACACGCCCTCTGAGGGTCTGGGGCTCACAGACACCCTCTTCCGGACAGCAGAGCTAAAAAAGAATATTGTAACATGCCTGGATGCTGCCACAGGGCCTACACAGAGCCTGCTCCTGCCAGAGAGGAGTGACCAGCCTACTACAGCATTCATTCGTTTCACTTCCTGCACCCATTGATTGGCTTGTGTGCTTTCTCCAGGAAGGGATTGAAGATGGCAGCTGAGTAAATGAGTCACCCTTCGTGAGTCTCATGAAGGAATCAAGGGAAATAACTTATCTCAAAACCATGAATAGTACCAAACCCTATATATTTTATGTTTATTTTTCTCTCTACACACATACTCACGATAAAGGTTAATTTCGAAATTAGGTACTGCAAGAAATTAACAACTTTTATTAATAATAAAATAGAACAATTATAAAATATACTGTAATAAAAGTTATGTGAATGTGGTCTCTTTCTCAAAGTATCTTATTGTACTGTAATCCCCTTGGACTGCAGTTTACTGGGGGTAACTGAAGCCAAAGAAAGTGAAACTGGATAAATGGGGGATTGCTTTCATTTTCTTTGTGTACAGAGGAGCTTAAATAGGTAACCCTTCTTTCAACATTATTCTTTTTCAACATTGTTTTGTCTATTCTAGGTTGCAACAAAAGACCACGTCAATTTTTAAATTACTTAGTCAATTTCTACTAATAGAAAAAAATGCCTCCTTGTGTGACTATTTGGGTTAATTACAATAAATGAGTGAATTTGGAGATACAAGAATTTTAATTTGTTGAACCTTCAGATCCATTAATGTGGAATATCTGTAATTATTTTGGTCTTATTTACTTATTCTCAACAGTGTTTTATAGTGTTCATTGATGAAGTCAATTTATTTTCTTATATTTATTTTTAAGCATTTGGTGTATTTTAATGCAATTATAAATAAGTTTATTTTATTACATTTTCTAATTGTATTATAGATAGCAATTGTTTATAGAACTGTACCTGGTGTTTGTATAATAATATTTTATTTTGTAACTTTTAAATATCTATGTATTAGATCTTGTAGTTGCTTTTTCAATTCCTTCAAACTTTCTGTGCAGAAAATTATGTCACATACAAATGAATAGAGTATCATACTGCACAGAATTTCCTGTCCTTCCTTGCCCATCCTCTGGGTCCCACAGCCTGAATTAAAGGCAAACTAAATTAAAGGAAACCCAAAATAACACCATTTGCAGACAAAAATATCTCAGAAAGAATTTTCTGATCTGAAGAATAAGAAACAGTCCTCTAAAGGTCAGAGAGAATACAGAAAATCCCCTGGGGTGTGTGTGTGTGTGTGTGTGTGTGTGAGAGAGAGAGAGAGAGAGAGAGAGAGAGAGAGAGAGAGAGAGAGAGAGAAAGGGTCCTCTAAAGGTCAGAGAGAATACAGAAAATCCCCTGGGGTGTGTGTACACGTGTGTGTGTTTTTTTTTCCATTCTCTCCCCTACTCCTAACCCCTCACTTTCATTCCAGCTGATACTGAGGCAGAGAGGTCATGGCAGGGATGGTCAAGGCAATGGCTTCTAGGGAAGTGCAATAAAGCTCTGAGGAAGGGGAATTGAGATTTCAAGAATGTGGGAAGAATCTCTGTTGCATTTTTTAATTTTTCTTCCACTTGCTCCAGAGGCAGATACCATCACAGAAATGGGCAGCAGAGTGGGAAAACTGAAGTCCCAACTCTGTAGCTAGCCAACAAGAAAAGAGAGTTAAAAGTGTAGATCTATAAGAATACAGAGTGTTTTTATAAAACAATCTCATAAAGTGTATATATGAAACCCTGAGCTAATCCTCATGCTATACGTGCATGGATTTGACCATAAACTGCCTATCACAGGTTTGGATAATTAAACTTTGGGGTACATTTCCCAGATTTCTGACTTATATGAGGTGGTTCACATGCAGGACAGATCAAAATAGTACTGTAGATTATTCCAAAACTGAACTGACATTAGGACTATTACCCACAGAAGGCAGGGCTAAACTTGCAATCATCTGTATTTAAAAAGATCCATTTTCTGAAAGTCACAAATTACCACAGTTTACCCAAGAAGAGACAGGCAACATGAAACAACCTACATCTATTAAAGAAATTAAAATTATAGTAAAGAATCTCTTACAGAAGGTAGCTCTAAGCCAAGCTGTGAACAAAAATCACTAACACTCACTGAGTTTTTGCTTCTTCATCTGTAAAATGGAACTCACATTTCATAAGAAATCCTCATGGCGATTTTCTGAAATTAGACGATGGATGAGAATGTGTATAATTTGCAAAGCTCTATATAAGTGAAAAGAGATAGCTAACTGAACGACCCACCACACATGCACAGCCATTTTAGTTGAAGTAGAACCAGCTTAGGGTCTGGGAGTAAATACTGTTTTTGTCATATCAGGAAAATCTTTTTGTCTTTCCTCTCACAGATAGGTCTATTCCTGAACACAGCTACTCAGTATGTAGGGAGTGGTACAGACGAGACTGTGGCTGGAAGTTGACATGAAATGCAAACTCTTGTCTACTTCAGGTGGGCAACCACCCAACTAAAACTGGAAATAAGAAGAGCCTCCTTTTACATCCTAACAAGGAAGCAAGTGGGTCCAAGAGCAAAGGAGAGTAAAGGTGGGAACACTGTGGATGGATGTGCTGGTATTTGTTCTGAATATAGAAACTAGATAGCTCCAGATGGAACTAACATTAAATTAGCTCTTAAGAACAGAAAAGGAGTGAAAATAAAGACATCATTGCTGTAGAATGACAGCAAGATAATTTAGACTTAGTGTAAATACTCCTTTTCTGTTTTGTATCCTGAGAGAATTAAAGTCAGTGATGTTTATGACTAATAAAGACTCAGAAATTTTCCTTAATGATAAACTCATTTAACAGGCCTCTAAGCGTTTGAGAGAGACAACACAATTTTATAATTAATCTCACAGTCACTTGTCTCCTGAGAGCCCCAGACAAAACTCTCACGGTACAGTCCACTTTCAGTCAAAGGAAATAATAGAAGTGAGAGTGGATGTGGTAAAACCAGCAGAGTGGAGATGGTGGAAAGTTCTCAGTTTAAAATGTGAAAACAAGCTTAAAAGAGCAAAACTAAGAGAGGCCATCCATCACCCAACTGTCCCTAGCCACAAGTGAAACTAAATCATGAACTATAATCTTTTCAAGCTTACCAAAAAAGATATCTCTATTCTTTTAGTCACCTAGACCAAGGTATTTGACTCCTTACATGTATAATTCATTCCTTTGTTATGCAGATTCCAATTTTCTTAAAGCTTTTATGCGGAATTGGAGAGCCCCAGAGTTGGGAGTTCTTGGCTTTGCCCTGAAAGGAATTCCAAGGTGAGCTGGTAGGGTTAGCATCATTTAATGGAACAATTCTGCTCTTTGGGAAGTACGACTAACTCATCAGCAGTGTGTCCTGAATCAGCAACATATGGGCTACTGGTAACTGTGCTTATACTCACGTAAACCCACTTTCAATTACATGAAAATTAAGGGGTGGATCAATGCAAATTGAATGGCCAGCTATTTAGAACTTTCTAGGAAAGGAGTTACAACTTTCAGGTCATATCATGGAAAGGGATGGTAACTTCTGGGTCATTGCCATTGTATTTGCATTTGTAAACTGTCTGGAACTGATGGAGGTGTCTTATGCTAATGAGCAATGAGGGCAGCTTGGGATTGCTTTTCTGCCATCTGCTGGATCCTTCACTTCATTCTGTCTGGGTTAGATCCTGTTTGGGTCAGCAAAAGATTGTGACCAGAAAACAAGACCAGCAGGTCTCCTACTTCAGCTTAAAAATAAAAAGGAATCTTAGAAGTAGTACAGTTCAAGTCTTTGTGTGTGTGGGTGTGAGAAAGCAAAGATCACGGCATGTTTGAAGTCTCTCAAGCTGCTATTTTTGTACTGTATCTTCTCCACAAGTCAAATACCATTGAAGGAAAATGGGTTATTAAGTCCCTGTATTAGTCCGTTCTCACACTGCTTTAAGAAATACCTGAAACTGGGCAATTTATAAAGAAAAGAGGTTTATTTGGCTTATAGTTCTACAGGCTGGACAGACTTCTGCTTCTGGGGAGGCCTCAAAAAACTTACAATCTTGGTGAAAGGCAAAGGAGAAGCAGGCACATCTTACATGCCCAGAGCAGGAGAAAGAGAGAGAGAGCGGGAAGGTGCCACACACTTTTAGACAACCGGCTCTCCTGAAAACCCTATCATGAGAACAGCATCAAAGGGGGAAATATGCCCCCGTGATCCAATCACCTCCCACAGGCCCCACCTCCAACATCAGGGATTAGAATTGGATGTAAGAACTGGGCGGGGACACAAATCTAAACCATATCAGTCCACAGACTGCAGTATTATCCAAATGTGTGTGTAACTTATCTCCATACAGATTCAAGCCTCATTATCCAGAAACACTCCCTTGTCCAGCTCAATTCATTCCTAATTTCAAGCAGCTGTTGGTGATGTTGATATTATATCTATAAAATGCAAACAAATTAGCTACATTCATACTTTCTCACCATGGTTCCTAAAGAAATTATTTTTAGAGACTCAGTACTTACTAACGCAGTCAAAAAATCGAGTTAAGGGAACGTAAACTGAAGAATTAAGGAGAAAACAGTGGAGATAGGACAAGAAACTAGTAGAAAAACAGAAAATTGCTTGCTTCCTACCTTCAAGAGTAAAGACCTTGACGATTAGGCCTATGTCTAATGATTAGGCCTGTGTCTAAACACCTAGCTTATTGTTTGACACATAATAAGAACTTGATGTTTTTTAGCTAATGAAAATAATTGATTATACGATTCAGCAATCCAATTCTTGGTACATATCCAAAAGAATTAAAATCAGAATCTCAGAAAGATATCTGCCTATCTGTGTTCACTGCAGAATTATTTACATTAGACAAGATATGAAAATAACCTAAATGTCCATCAACACATGAAAGAATAAAAAAAAGTTATTGATTTCTAGTTGTTGTGGTCTGGGAACATATTTGTAGATTTCTATTTTAAAAATTTTAGTTAGCTATGTTTCATAGTCTAGACCAGTGTCTATCTCAGTGAATGTTCTATGTATGCCTGAAAGGAATCTGTATTCTGCTGTTTTGGGATGGAGCATTCTATAAATATCAACTGCATCAAGTAGATTGATCAAGTTATTTCAGTAATCCATAACTCTATTGGTCATGGTTATCCAGAGAAACAGAACCAACAGAGCAAAGACAGATATAATATAGGTATAGATAGATTACAGAACTAGATAGATATAGATATAGATATATTTTAAGGAATTGGCTCATGCAATTGTAGGAGCTGGCAAGTACAAAATTTGCAGGGAAGGCCAGCAGGGTGGAAATTCTGGCAAGAGTTGAGGTTGCAGTCTTGAGTCTGAAGGCATGTATCTAGAGCCAGGATTCTTTCCTGTTTGGGAGACCTCAGTCTTTTTTTCCCAAGACTGAGGAAAAAATTTAATGAAACCCACCCACATTATGAAGAATAATATGCCTTACTCAAGTTCTATTTATTTAAATGTTAATCACATCTTAAAAGATACTTTCAGAGCAACATCTAGACTGGTATTTGACCGAAAAACTGAATACTGTAGCCTAGCCAAGTTGATACATAAAATTAACTATCATGACATTCTTTCTGATTTTCTGCCTACTTAATCTTTGAGCATTTGGAAAAACCCTCATCAATCATTAGAGAAGTGAAAATTAGAACCATGATGAGATACCATCTTACGTCGGTCAGAATGGCTATCATTACAAAGTCAAAAAATAACATGTTGGTGAGAATGCGGAGCAAACAGAATGTTTTTACTCTGTTGGTATGAATGTAAATTAGAACAATCTTTTTGGAAAACAGTGTGGAGATTTCACAAAGAACTAAAATAGAACTACAATTCAATCCAGCAATTCCTCTACTGGATATGAACCCAAAGGGAAAGAAATTATATCAAAAAATACTGACACATGTGTTTACTGCAGCACCATTTACAATAAAAAAGATGTGGAATCAACCTAAGTATCCACCAACAGATAATTAGATAAAGAAAATGTGGTATACATATGACATATCTGTATGCATTTCACATTTTAGATTATACGTATATAATATGATCACATATATAATATAATATAAATTATGTATATTATATTTATATAATGAGTATACATTACATTATAATGTAATATATAATGTAATCTACTCTTTTAATGGGATACTCCAAATTCCTCCTTCCTATTCTTTATGACATTATCATTATTTTACTGATTCACATATCATAATGATCCAATATATTGATACTATTATTGCTTCAAATAGTTACCTTTTGGATCAATTCAGATTGAAAATTTATTTTAACTTCATCTGTCCCTTCTCTTGCTTTCCTCTGTTTATGTGGGTCTGTTTCCAACCCAAATTATTTTCTCTCTACACAAATTTTAGTTCAGGTCTGCTGGCAGTGAATTCACTCAGTATTTTTGCTTTTTTGGTTTTTTTTTTTGTCTGAGAAAGTCTTTGTTCTCCTTTGAAGGCTAATTTTCTTAATATAACATTTTAGGTTATCAGTTTTTTAAATAACAAAAAACACTTTAGATATTTTACTCTACTCTCTTCTTGCTTGCATGGTTTCTGACAAGAAGTTTGCTATGATGTCTATTCTTGTTCCTCTACAGGTAAAGTGGTTTCTTGATTACACTGAGACTCTCCTCTATCCACTCCCAGATTGCTTCAAGAATTTCTCTTTTCCTTTAGTTGTCTGCAGTCTGAATATGGCATACCTCAGAATTGACTTTTGTTGTTTATCTTGCTTGCTGTTCTCTGAGATTTTTGGATCTGTGATTTGGTGTCTGTCATTAATTTTGGAAACTTATAGGTCATCATTACTTCAAATATTTCTTTTTTATTCTCTTCTTATTCTGATATTCAAATTACACATTGGTTACACCTTTTGATATCATCACAAAGTTTTTGGATATTTTCTAATGTTTTAAATTTTATTCTTTTTTTTCTTTGTATTTTACTTTGGGAAGTTTCTATTGACAGAACTTCAAGCTTACTGATCATTTCACTATTCATGTCTGGTGACTGAAGAACCCATTGAAGGCATTCTTTATTTGTGTTAGTGCTTTTTTTAATTTCTAGAAATTATTTTTTATTCTTTTTTTAAAACAAGTTCCTATCTCTCTGCTTAATTATCAATCTGTTCCTCCCTGTTATTTATTTTTTATTTATAGCTCTTAAAAATAAGTTATCATAGTTATTTTAAATTTCCTGTTAAATAATTACAACATCTCCATCATATCTGAGTTTGGATCTCATGTTTGCTTGATTTCTTCAGAATATATATTTTTTTTCTTGCCATTTGACAAATTCCATGACTTGAAAGCCAGGCACGCTGTATCTTCTACATGGTACTGAGGTAAATCAGCCTTTAGTGTAAAGATTTGTGATTACCATGAATCTTTGTAATCCACTGTTATTACAATGGGTGGGGGCTGATGGAAAAGTGGTAAAGTATGGGGAGAAGTACCTTTCTATGATCTCCTGGTTAATTCTCAGTGTTTCAGTGGGCTTGTCTCTCAGGGATGCGGCCTTCAAAATGTTTCTGTCCTTTCACCAACCAGTAGCTACAGGTTTCTCTTCCTTTGTCCTCCTCTCTTGCCTGTATTATTACAATTTTATTTATTTTTTGAAAACCTTTCCCATTTTGGCTGTCCTTTTTTCTCATTAGATAAGACAGGAAGACTGGAGATGGGGCATAATCCCTTTCTCCCACAGTGGAAAAGTTTTGAGAATTGCCATCTGTCAAATTCCTTTCCCCTGTAAATTAGCTCTTTGTTAGGAAGAAGAGTTTGGGTGGGTTTCAAGATGGCTACTATTCACATCCTGTCTGCCTTGTCTGAGAGGAAATCTGTCTCCGATTTTTACCATGACTACTACAGAATTTCTGGAGGGAAAGCCCATGTAAATGAGAGATCTATCTATGACTAGGGATCACAGGAATTTCTCACTTTCATGCTAGTCTGTATTCAGAATCCAGCAATTTATCAAAATAATTATTTGAATGTTACTATTGGCTTACATAAATAAGTAGCCTCTGCTTTGGGTGAGCAATTCAAAGAGCCACCTCTCTGGATGCACAGAGTTATATCCAGATTTAAAGGTAGTGGTTTGCCCTGAAACCTATATTCTTTGGTGGGTTCAGAAAAGTCATTATTTTCTAGCTTGTCTAGTTTTTTTTTTTTTCTTATACAGATAGGAATAACAACTTCTAGGTTTCTTACATGTAGCTAAAACTATAAGTCAGCATGTAAGTTTTGATACCTGATGTTGGCTAGTTTAACATAGAAAACAAAGGAAGCATCATCTAAGACTTAATTAATAACATTGTTATACATTGATGTAGCATCTCTATAAAGATTATGGAACAGATTAAAAATGGCTAGTGTTGTGAACATAATAGGACCCTTGAAAGAAAAAGTAGATTGATTTTAGAATGTTGACTTAACTACACAGAATAAATTCAATTCATGCCTAGATTAATTTCCCTGGAAATACCCCCGAGTCCATATTAGTTAAAGTGCTTAAATGTATTATTGAAAACAATTAATATTTTCTACATGCTTACCATAATACAGATATGGATCTTGTAGTATTCAATTGGTGCAATAAATCCACAATATAAGTACTACTACTAGCACTATTTTGAAGATTCGGAAACTGGCTTTTACATAGATTCAATTGCTTTCCCTGTGTCATGCAGGTAATAAAAAGTAGAGCAAGAATTTGAGCTGCAATTCATGTGACTGCAGAGCTCGTGTTCTTAACCAGCACTATAGCTCCTCTCAGAACATAGAAAGATATTTCTGCACAAGATCCTATGATTGATAAATTTGACCAGAGTCTCTTAAGGTATGAAATGATCTGAAGGCATCAACATATATGTAAAATGTAAAGTGCTAGTCAGATTACACATGTCAATATTGTGATAATTTCTGGACTACTCCAGAGGAAATTGATATAAGAGTTTACAAAAGTGGCCAAAAGAAGGCTTGAGAAATATTTCATGAACTCATACATGAGAAGCCATGAATTGAGAAATATTTGATGGCAGAAGAAATTGTGGTGGTATAAAGTCCCAGAAGTTCCCCACACCTTTTCCACTTCTCTGTCAAGATGGAAATAGCATAACTCTGGAGCTCGCCTTCCAGGTTCAGGACTTACTTGAATGATCCTCTGAGAGTATGCAAATGCTTAAATGCTTGAGCCACAAATGACAGGATCTCATTGCACAGCGAACTTATCCTGCTTAGCAATGATCACTTCTATGATTTTATATTTGAAGAAATTTTTTCACCATTTTGTCCTCTTCCACTGAACGAGTATTATCTGGTGAAACTTTTGGCCATGATGGTAATGTTCTATGTATTTTGCATTTTTCAATGCTGTGGACATTAGCAATATATTAAGAACTTGAAATGTACCAATATGTCAGATAACATGCATTTTTAATTTGCTTTAATTTAGTTAAATTTTGAATGGCACAGGACTAGTGGCTACCATATTGGTAAGTATAGTAATCACATGACCCAGTTTGCCAGGCATGACACTAGTTTATGCCTGTTGCTTTTTTGTTTTTTATAGTTTCTTCAAGCAAATTTCTGTGCTTTTACCTCATCTATAAGATGAGGTAAATATTCAAGCATGAAGCAGAAGAGTGCTTAAACATTATTTGATGAACAGTAAGCCCTATAAAACTGTTTACTATATATGCATTAAGTTCAATTATAAGCAAATTAAAAAACATGCAATTTGCATTTCTGAATGTAAGTCTTTATTTTTTTGAGATGGAGTCTTGCTCTGCCGCCCAGGCTGGAGTGCAGTGGTGCGATCTCGGCTCACTGCAACCTCCTCCTCCCGGGTTCAAGTAATTCTCCTGCCTCAGCCTCCCGAGCATCTGAAACTATAGACATGTGCCACTATGCTCAGCTAATTTTTGTATTTTTAGTAGAACTGGGGTTTCATCATATTGGCCAGGCTGCTCTCGAACTCCTGACCTCATAATCCACCTGTCTCCATCTCCCAAAGTTCTGGGATGACAGGCGTGAGCCACTGTGCCCGGCCCCTAAGTGTAAGTCTTAATGTGTAACATTGTATATCACATGTCTGTTGAATAAAAAACTTGAATTAAAAAAAAATACATGTAATATTCTAAATATAATAATTTTATGAGCAAACTAAACTTATCTAGGTAAGTTTAGACCAATTGCTCAAGCTTTCCGCACTCTTTTTTTTTTTAAATGGGCATAATAGGTTGAGTCGTATGAAACTGCTACCTGATTCAACCTAATATTATTTTCTACATTGATCTATTGTGAGAATTAAACATGGTTAGCAAATGTAACAAGATAAGAATAATGTGTGACATTTAGTAAGTGTTCAGTAAATCCTGGCTATTATCATTATACACACATGATGTCTGCACATAAAACAAAGTATCTTGAAAACTGTAAAGAACGACTCCCACTAATAATTGTATGTAATTATTTTTCCAAATCTTACATAAATGGAAAAGGCTTCAAGTATTTCAAAAAATCATATTCAGATAGGCAGATGTTTTCATGAGAACCTCCTAGAACCATACATACTAGGCTTTGATTTCTAGCTCTTTAAATAATGGCTGCTACTATTTCAACACTAAGAGAAAAGACTGTACACAAGGGAGCTAATGAGCGTGTCATACAAAGGATGAAAATGGCAAACTCATCATGGAATAATAGGCTAACGGATTAATTGTTCTTGTATCCAAATAGCCCATCCGTGGTGAGAGGAAATCTTGAGGGAGTTTATATGTTTTTGATGATGCCTCTTACACATCAGAAGCCTAGATAAAAAATAAGGTCACTTTGGCAAGTGCCTTGAGTAGCATTATTAAGAAGCTGCCAGAGGAAATCATGGCTTTTGATTCATACTATCTATATGAGCCACTCAGAAATTGAGATCTTCACTTTGAATTCTGAACTCCTAAGTAAATTAGAGCCCAGGAGTCAAGTTTAAACTGCTATCATGGACGTTAACAAGAGCTATAATATTTCCCATAGAGAGTACTTGGTCTAAAGCTTGCATATAACCACAACAAAGGTTTCCAGGTAGAGAAAAGGTGAGTATCTGAATTCCATGTTTTAGAACCTGTCAATCTCAGAATGTTGATGGATATTCATGAAATCTAACCTCCTTACAATGCTACAGGAATTTTCTAAATCTACCTGAAAATGATTATTCATCTTTTGCTGTAATACATCTGAAGACAGAAAATTATCTTTTTCTTTTTCTTTTTTTCTTTGAAATAGAGTCTTGCTCTGTTACCCAGGCCAGAGTGCAATCTCAGCCCACTGCAACCTCCATATCCTGGGTTCAAGTGATTCTCCTGCTTCAGCCTCCTGAGTAGCTGGGATTACAGGCCCACACCACCACACCTGGCTAATTTTTGTATTTCTAGTAGAGACAGGGTTTCACCATGTTGGCCAGGCTAGTCTTGAGCTCCTAACTTCATGATCTGCCTGCCTCAGCCTCCCAAAGGAGAATTATCTTTTTCATGATTCAACCTATACTACTTTTGCACATGTTCAATGGTTATAGAAATTTTGATGTTGAAACAAAAGGTATCTCAGACTGTGACTCTGCCTTCTGAGGTAACGTACAATAAGTCTAATCCTAATTTGTGTTACTAATCATGTAGATACTAGGTGTAAATTATTTTGATCTAAATTTTCAATTTTCCTGCATAATTATAATTTATGAATCACCATCATAAATTATAGACCCCAGAATTTAGTATAATTCCCCAGATGCAATTTATATTGTGTGGCCATCACTTCCCTCATTTTGAATACTATGTTCCTTTTAATTAATTCTTTGGGATTTATTGGCATCCTTGTTTTTTTCCCCCTGGATCCAGATCTTCTGAACATGAGGAACTGGCCAATGCTTCTCAATTTTGAAGTTTATGCAGACCTAGCTTATTCCTTCTTATCCTTCCACTGAGGTTTCTCTTAAAAGTCTTCATTGGCCCCTACTCTGAATTAGCACCATATTCACTAGGTTCCTGTAGGACCTGTGCAATCATGATGTTTATTACCTTGTCTAGACTGCCTTCTCACCCCCTTCTAGATAGAAACATTCTGAAGAGCAGGGATTCTGTTATTCATCTCTTTATCCTGAAAGGCCACAGCAAACATTTGCTTATTGCTGTTAAACTCTTCTTGTCAGTATCAGTCCATATTAATAACCTAACAATATCTTCTTGGATCATTATTATCATATAGGTATGTGTTAATATTTTCTATATTCATATAATTTACGTATTTTATAATAATTTATTGTATGGCATTATCCATGATATTGATAGAACGCTTTTTCAAGACAAGATTAATATAAACTCTTATGAAATAACAACTGAAGATTTCTAAATTTTTGATTAGTCTTTAGATGCTCCCTAACTTCACATTACTATGAGGTATTATTCTGTATTTTCACCTAGCACACACAACTATATCATGTCTATGGACTATTTCAAGAGGTTAAGCAAATACTGTACTAAAATCGAGATAACTTAGGACCATACCATTCTTTTATTCTATTAATCTAGTAAAAACTCTAATGAAACAAAAATTCTGGGTATATTTTAGCAATTTTCTTCTGGTTCAGAGTCATCACTGCCTTCTTTTATGATAACTCAAAACAGTTCTCTCCCACTCCCTACTAATGAAAATTCTACCATTTGCAACAACATGGATAAACCTGGAGGACAGTATGCTAAGGGAAATAAACCAGTCACAGAAAAACAAATGCTGCCTATCTCCATTTATATGAGGTATCTATAATAGTCAAACTCATAAAATCAGAGAATACAATAGTGAGTTTCCAGGAGCTGAGATGTGGGAGAAACAGGGAGTTGTTCACTGAGTATAAATTTTCAGTTATGCTAGATGAATATGTTCTAAATATCTGGCATACAACATAGTGTGTATAGTTAACACAATGGACTTCAAAATTTGTTAGAAGGGTACGCTTCATTTCAAGTATTCTTACTGCAAAAACAAACAACATAAATGGACACAAGAAAACGGGGCGGTCACGAATACGTCAGTTACCTCGATTGTGGTGATGGCATCATATGTCCAAACTCATCAAATTATACACATTTAAATATGTGCTTGTGTATCAATTCTACTTCCTTAAAATGGTTTAAAACAAAAACATCCTTTGTTCTCCTTAAACTGTTTTGGTATTTGCTTCATCTCTAAGACAGGCTAAGGCTGTTGATGCAGATCAGGTTATTTGGAAGTTCTTTGCAGGTAATGATGGTGGGCATTCAAACACACAGTTGTTGTTAACAGGGCAGAACAGGAAGCAGTAGGCATTAAAAGCATGTGTCAGGGTCAGACTTCAGTAGGAACTGTTCACATGCAATCAGTCAGATCCCCACACTTGCTGTAAAAGTTACAAAGATTGGACAAGAGGTCATGGAGCTGTTATGATGGGGTCTAATATTTAGTCGAACAGATTTGTGAGAGGCAAGGAACACAGAAAAAATAGTCAACTGGTCAACGTAAAGAGTCAGAAATGCAAAAGGATATGGAAACTGAGCTATCTTAACCCAGGTAAAATCAGGAAATACATTAAAATAAATAACTGGGATTTTATAAAAGATAACTGGGAAACTATCATTTCTGGGCTTGCAAAATCAGCAAGTTTGAATTGTTCAGGAACTGACAGTTTTGTACTGTAGATTTCCATAAACTTTTCTAATGAAGTATATAGAATTGACTCAGAGTTAGGGACAGTTGACCTCTGCAGGAGATGGCCAAGTGAGGAGTCAGAAGAAAGCATATGTCAGGTAGCAAATTACTGGGTGCCTCACTTAAAACTACTGGATATTTTCCGACAATCTCCAACTATACTGTGATTTCAGTCCTCCTTAACTATATCTACTTTTTAAAACTTATTTTTTTTTTCTCTGATAAGATACACAAGAAACTTTTTAAAGTGAGTATGTGGCTGCCCAAGGTCCTCCATATAGTACCTGTGTATCACTGCTGGTTACTCAGGGCCCAGGGGCTCTTCAGTTAACATGTGGTGAATGCTGCTGGGACTGGGTCCTTTCCTTCAATGCAATGGGTTTCCTTTTGGCCCAGTCTGTGTCTGGGAGCTATGGCCTAGAACAGAGGCTTACCGACTCTGGTGCCCTCTCTTGCTGTGGCTGAGCTGATATCCAAGAAGCAAGACAAAGTCCTCCGCAATCTTTAATTTTCTCTTCTCAGGTGGAAGGAGGGGGTCTCTTTTGGAGTCACTAGCTGTGCAGCCTGAGCTTAGGAGAGGGATGATGCCAGCACTCCCTTGGCTGCCCTCGTTGGTGTCTCAGTATGTCATATGTACCCGCAGGGCCACTGTTTCTGGCCTACTTTAGTCCTGGGCGTTGCCTAAGAGTTGCAGTCCTTACAGCCTTCAGGTGTACCTGGAGACGCAGAATGTTGTAGCCCTCGGTGGTAAGGTTTGTTGGCACTCAAGTTCTGACTGCTGGGATCAGAGGTTGCCTGCTGGCTAGGGCTGGTTTAAATGCTCCCTCTATGGGCAAACATCCGCTGTTGGTCCACCTTTCCTTTCTGCTCTAACAGGAGAAGCACTGAGTTCAATGCCTCATAATCTCTGTGTTCTCCTTCCCCCAGTGCCCAGAGATGCTCTCCTGGCCAGGCCGCAGCTGCTGGGGGTGGGGGAGGAGTGGTGTCCATGATTCAAGACTGTTTCTTCTCTCTTCAGTACCTCTTTCAGGATATGCAGTTAAAGCCCAGAACTATAAGTGTTCACCTGATTTTTAGTTCTTATGAAGGTGTTTTTTTGTGTGTGGATAGTTGTTAAATTGCTGTCCTTGTTGGGGGAATGATGGTTGGAGCTTTCTCTTCTTCCATCTTGCTCTCCCCTCACCGATTATCACTGTTCTATACATACATTTGAAACTGTGATAACCAAATCTACTTAAAAATTACAAGTAAGTCCTTACTCTAGGAGGACTTCACCGTTGTGAGTGAACTCTATTGCTGTAGACAAAAAGTGCTGACAAGAAAGTGGCAGAAAAACATTTTCTATTCCATTAAAAAAATTTCAAAATGTAATTGCTATCACGTTTTTACATGACTCTAACTTAAGTAATAAGCAAGTAGTAAGCATGTGAAAACTGCCAGTAACAAAAATGGAGATCATTTTACTATTAATTATCATTAGAATTGCACTCAAAATGTCTTAGTACTATGAGGCAAAGTACTGCAGAAGATACGCAGTTTTGACTTTATAGTCACCTGTTCTCAGCCATGATCTGCAGTGTAAGCATAGCAACCACAGCAGGCGTTTTAGTGACAGGAAGACACCATGCGCTTAAAAGAAGTTTAGACACCAGTGTGTGATGACCTCAAAACCTAAAATGCAATAAAAACATATATATATTTAAAAAATAAATAAATAAATAAACAAATAAGAAGTTTAGATGCAACTGGCAATTTGGAAAAGATAAAGGCTTTTTATTTTACTTATTTCATGCTGTGAACCCGGTTGAGTCCCTTTATTTATCCACCATTTATTGAACAATTTATGTATGTATAAGTAGTAAGCACAAATATGGACTCTGGTCTAATTAAAATTGCTCAGTAAATGCCAAGGATAATCTTTATAATTTTTCTCCAGAGTTTATGTTCTTTGAATCTAGTTTGTGTTTGTACATGATTTGGTTTTAGGAAGATGGCATTTCCAGAAGATATCAGTATTAGCTCATGTATTATTTTTTTTATTTCTCATGGCTAAATCAAATGTTTCATCTGTACTACTAGAAAATCATCATTCACATCTATATTGAAAAGCCACAGTGTTACCATGAAAAACATTATTAAAGTCTCTGAATTGTAGCTTCTGCATCTATAAAATAGGATTAATATTCTTGTAACCCATAGTGCTGTGGGGGAAAGAAATCATTTAGCATTTATGAAAGTGCCTGGACAGTTCTAAGCATGTGGTAAACATGAAATAAATAGAAATATCACCTTGCTTTTGATTCTTACCTAAATATTCATACCTTTGTTTGCTGATACTTCAATAATCTCTTATACTACCTTTCAGATCGCTTTCTTTTGAACATAGAACAGTCATTACAGTGTCCTATGCTCAGACATTATTAGTTTTCTTCCAAACTCTTATCCTGAAGCTAGAAAGATATCCATATTTTTTCCTGCTTTGGTTTTTCTTGCTGCTGAGAAAGTGCTGTGAAAAACTCTGGTTTGAAGGTGAGTGCAAAATATACCAAGACAAAGTGCACACTGTTACTACAGTCTAAGCACCATGCAAGATTGCCATTCCGCAGTTCAGGTCCTCCCACAGGCCTAGAGGGCTAGGGACCACATCAGGACAATCCAGAGTACTTAGCACATGCTGGGCATCCCATCAGTGTTTCTGGAGTGAATAAATTTGATATTTATTATTTCTTACTCTGAATTCTCCTCACTAGGAAACTCAAATCCTTCTTGGATGTGGAGTACAAATGGTTTATATTAACCATTCAGTCACTTTTTAGAGCCATGATTTCTGTTTTTGAAGCAGTGTCAGTAGTCAAGGTACTCACTTAAGGGGAATCTAGCCTAGAATAGTGTGGATACATCACCGTTTGTATTTTTTGTGAATTTTTTTCTTTCACATTAATTGTTGTAAGTGGTTTCACTGATATGAAAAAAGAGGTAAAGGTAGGAGGGAAGCCATGAGTAGCTAAAATAATAGATGAAAGGTGAGACAGACAGCTTTATCTCCTCGATTATTTACTTATTACATGCCTAACTTTGGGCTATCCAACCGCTATTATACTCTGTTATCTAATAGTAAAATAGGTACATTAGCATTTGCTCTACCGAAAGAGTTGAGAGGATTGCAAATAAGGCATGAGAAGTTCTTAGAACATTCAATCAAAATTATCAGTACAGTTCTTTGGGTGTTAAGGAATTGGGCAGTACCAGTATCCACTCTTATAGCATAGAATACAAACAGAGATAGTTCTGAGATGTATCTGTGTATCGCATATTTCAGAGATCCCAGGGTCTTTTACTGCTAACATAGATGAAGAACAGGCAGAGAACTGCAACTACCTGGTTGAAAAAAACTTGAATTTCGTTTCACATTTTATTGTGTTAGTGGGATAATAAATACCTAACTCAAATTTTCTTTTTCTCTTTCTACATAAAATTTCCAGAGAAAATGGCAGAAGGAAATTATTCCACAGTGACTGAGTTTATCCTCGCTGGGCTGACAGACAAATCAGAGCTCCAGCTGCCTCTTTTCCTCCTCTTCCTGGGAATCTATGTGGTCAAAGTGGTGGGCAACCTGGGAATGATCACACTGATTGGGCTCAGTTCTCACCTGCACACCCCCATGTACTATTTCCTCAGCAGTCTGTCCTTCATTGATCTCTGCCATTCCACTGTCATTACCCCAAAAATGCTGGTGAATTTTGTGTCAGAGAGGAATGTTATCTCCTACGCAGCATGCATGACTCAGCTCTACTTCTTTCTTGTTCTTGTCATATCAGAATGTCACATGTTGGCTGCAATGGCTTATGACCGCTACATTGCTATATGTAACCCACTGATTTACAATGTTGCCATGTCTTATCAGGTCTGCTCCTGGATGGTAGTTGGGGTGTATTTCATGGGTTTGATTGGTGCCACAGCTCACACAGTCTGCATGCTAAGAGTGCTTTTCTGTAAGGCTGATGTAATCAACCATTATTTCTGTGATCTTTTCCCACTCCTGGGGCTCTCCTGCTCCAGTACTTCTATCAGTGAAATAGTAGTTTTGTGCTTCCGTGCATTTAATATCCTTTTCCCCAGCCTCACCATCCTTGGCTCTTATATCTTCATCATTACCAGCATCCTCCACATTCGCTTTACTGAGGGCAGGTCTAAGGCCTTCAGCACTTGCAGCTCCCACATCTCAGCTGTTGCTGTTTTCTTTGGGTCTGCAGCATTCATGTACCTGCAGCCATCATCTGTCAGCTCCATGGACCAGGGGAAAGTGTCATCTGTGTTTTATACTACTGTTGTGCCAATGCTGAACCCCCTTATCTACAGCCTGAGGAATAAAGATGTCAAAGTTGCCTTAAATAAATTCCTTGAAAAAAGACGTTTCTTATAAAGGGTGGTATTTTGCTTTAGCAAAAAATTTTAGTTTCTGGAAAAGGTTGATAAAGAAATAATCTAGAGACAGCAAGATATGTCCACAAGTAATGAGATGGCTGCTACTACTTGGTTATTTGGAAGAAAGATCCCAAGGGTAAGGCTGAATTTATAGAATCAGTAACATATGGACACCATTTATGGGATGCAACAGAGTTCATCCACCCAGAGTAACATGTATCACTTCTAAACGTTTAAAAAATTTTCAAAAGTCTCCATGTGAGTGATTATATGTATGGAATATGGCACTTTTTTTAGGCAAGACTATTTACGTTACTTTAGGGAATAATTATATCTTGTCAGTCCCTATGATATTCTCAATACCTGTGTACCTGAGCTTTTCTACTAAGTGTATAGGTAAAAACTTCTGGAAGTGTTATCTCTAAAATAAATAATTGCAACCATTTTGAATACAAAATTCCATCACTAATTCTTACTAAGTGTGTAGAAATATATTAGGGAATATGGAGGCATATGATGGATAATAAAACAGTTTCTACCCATAAGGAGATAATACTTAATGGAAGAGATTGACAGTAATAAACACTACTAAATACATTTTGTGTATTTTGACATATATTTATGAACATTTCTTGCACCACAGTTTTGGGACTATGCTGCCACTTCCATTTTCCTAATAATCCTGTACTAATATTCTTTTATCCTAGAGATACAGTGCGTTTTTTCCCCCACATACACTATAGAATCTCAGAATTTAAAATGACATTCTTTTATTATTGCAATTGTATGGGTTATTTATTCACACAGAAAAGTTAAAACAGGAAAATTGTTTTCTGAATAATGACAAGTACCCCTCTTACCCAAAATGTGCTGTATACTCTGGGTAAAAACATTTTTTTTTTAAATGGGGAAAGGAGACTTTCAGCCTGTAAATTTCTTCTTCTATCCCTCATCTAATTAAGCTTAAGATTTTAAGAGCAGAAACCAGAAACCGCGGAAGTCCTCCTGGGAGATAATTGTTCCCATAAGTGAGTCTCAGTAGGTCTTGGTGGAACAGTCAGTGGCTCAGCTCCCATATTCTTTCTTGTCTGTGGTAGCAGCACATAGATATTTTTTCTTGTGTCTCCCTAGAATAGCTCCTCAGCGTCTTGGAGATCAGATATTTCAGTTTGATTCTAGAGCTACTGTTAGAGGACAGGTCATGGTTGTGTTCTCTCTGATGCCTCTGAGCTTCAAGGCCTTCAAAAAAAGTTGCATTAAGGAGATCAGTATGGACATCTCCAGGGCTCTTCACTGTTTGCATATATTATACTGTGCCCAGAAGCAGAGCACAGGGACACTAATTTGTCTTTAATTTTGAATAAAAATCACCTGGTTAAATCACATTTTACAAATCTTCTGTTGAATCGGACAGGCGTAAAATAGCACTTGCTTTGTCATCTGCTTGCCTCCAAGTATGTGACATGAACACTCCAATGTGATGTCACCTTCATCTCACCATAAACCCAAGTCTTCTAATGAGACAGAGACTATTCCACTCTTTGAATCATAGAGGAAACTTCCTTCCTGATTTTCTGTGTGCTAATCAGTCTTTATCTTTATACTTCATGTTTTTATCCTAAAAATTATCTGTGTGTATATCTAGTAATATATGTGTGTATGCTTATGTGTAGCACAGATGTATGTGTGTGTATGCTTTTGTATTGCTTATATATGTTTTTAAAGGTGTATGGGTTGGGCGCGGTGGCTCATGCCCATAATCCCAGCACTTTGGAAGGCTGAGGCGGGTGGATCATGAAGTCAAGAAATCGAGACCATCCTGGCCAACATGGTGAAACCTCGTCTCTACTAAAAAATACAAAAATTAGCTGGGCGTGGTGGCGCGTGCCTGTAATCCCAGCTACTCGGGAGGCTGAGACAGGAGAATTGCTTGAACCCAGGAGGCGGAGATGGCAGTGAGCTGAGATTGCACCACTGCACTCCAAGCTGTCTCAAAAAAAAAAAAGTGTATGTATATGTCTTTTTATTTAATTACTCTAGGCATTAAACAACATCTAGTAATTTTTGTTCATATTGATAGGTGACAGGTAAAAATGACAGTTTATGATTTTGCTGTTTCTAAGCATTTGTTTCTATATTAAAACTACTAAAATGCATTTTTAATGATAAAATACGTCTGAACCATTTCTAGTGAATCTGACAACTGGTGGAAAATATGGTATTCAAGTGTTAGGATAGATATCCAGTAGATTCAAAACTACATATAAAACATTACCACAAAAAAGAAGGATGAAGCACTGTGATAAACTCAGATATTGTTCTCAGAGTTTAGTCTGTCTTTTATTTCTCTGATACAACCATGTATTCATTTTCAAAAGAAAACAATTTCTCATGTGCACTTACCACTTTCAGGAACCATGAGTATGTCACAGAAGTAGAGTTTAGGCAGGATTATTTTTATGTTCTCCATTAGTTATGTTAGGCTTGGCTACATCACATCACACACGTACATGTACACACACACACACACACACACACACACACACACACACACACCATGGTGCCTTAAACCAGAAGATGATTCAGGAGTGGTACAGGGAGTTCCCATCCTGCCAGCGTGGAAGGGACCGGACTCCTGTTTGGCCTTGGCCCTGGAGCGTGCAGCCCCAGCCATGTCTCCTTGAAGCCTGGGTTGGAGGCTCCAGGCCCTCACTGGGCCTGGGCTGGCATCCAGGGCAGGGATGACATCAAGGCAGTTCTTCCCCTGGCCCCAGTGCTAAGGGGAAGCCCACGGCTCCCACTTGGCCAACTTGTGACTCTGCCTCAGGGGCACCTCTAGGAGCCAATCTCAGTCCCTAGGACTGGAGATCGGGAGTGTCAGGCTTGGTGGTCACCTAGATGTGGGGCAGACCCCTGGGACTCAACCCTTAGTGCAGAGCCTCTTCTCAGGGCACAGAAACCTGGCATCATCAGCAAGGTGGGCATGGTGGCCACACCACTGGCCAGGTCCCTGAAGTGGATGCTACCTCGGGCCTGTCCTCCGCACTCCACATTCAAACACAGCACCATGCGGGACCCAGCTCTCCCTTGGGGCTATCTTTGCCTGGCCTCTATGCACGACCACCCCCACAAGCAACTCAGCCCAGCCCCTTTGCAGTGGCCCCCACCACGGCAGGCTCCAGGGGGCTCCCAGGGGCAGGCTCCGGAGACTGCCTCCTCCCCAGCCCCTCCCCACAGCAGCAGCAACAGGCAAAATTGGTGACACAGGGCCAGGGTCAGCAGCTGCAGAACCTCTAGGCCTGGAGGCGGGTCTTACATGGTCACCTGAAGGTGGGGGCGGCTCAGTTGGCTGCCTCTGAGACGTGGGGGACAGGGGTCCCACCATTATTACTGCTGTCCCCGCAGCCGCTCCTGCCACCACCTCTGGCCTCCCCACTGCAGCTGGCACCATGGTAGCAGCGGTTCTGGATGGCCTGCTGCTGCCATCAATATAACATTTATAAAGCATGAAATATAATTTTACTTCTAAAATAATTTAGTTTTATATAAGCACAAAAATAATTTCTATAACGCACATGTCTTTATTGTTCCTCAACATCACTCTTATTTTTTGAAGAAAAAAAATTCTCTCTTGTCAGTCATCATCACTCCTTGTTAGACTTACTAGGAACTCCTCAGGGTCTTTGGCAATATCTATCATATTTTAACTTGGGGGCTGAATGAAAGCATTTTCTTCTCCATTAGTCTGAAGAGAAGGAGCCCCCAAGTTAAAACATTTCAAGCATTACTGTTTTATAAATGCATCATGATATCAAAATATTGTTAGTAGAGGTAAATGAAACTGAAAACTTACAAATTTTAGAAACATTTGTTATTTCTGATTTTCTATTTTCCCTTCATGACAAACCACTTTGGACAATTCCTTTAGTTTATATTTTTAAAATTTGCTGATATTTTAAATTTTTCATTATCTCAGTAAAGAGATGAAACTCACTAGAGCTCCAACAAAGTCTCTCACATCCTTGATTCCAATCCTTACTATAACAAGAACAATGAATCACAACATGTGGCAAAGGGGAAATACTTGAGAACCAATAGGGGGAAAGGGAAATTCTAATTGTTTCTTTTCCCAAGAGTTAACATTTGTGAGAACAGAATCTAGAGGGAGGTCATTATCATTGTTTGTTCCTAATCAGACTCTTACTCTTACCCGGCGCATAAAATCCTCACATCAACCACCCTTTGCAAAGTGCCAGACGACTTTAGGCATCAGCTTTGCCAGAGACCAGGATGAATGACTCAAAATAATTGCCAAGGTGGCTTTTGGGCTATGACTTCCTCGTATCATCAGATTCATTTTTTTCCTCCAGAGTAATGGAGAAGAAAAATGTACAACACTGAACTCTGGCAGAAAGGAGGGGTATGTCTGAATTCCAGTCTTTGACTTTAAGATCTTGGAATCTCTTGTTTTAGCCTCTCTTGTAGTGCAAAGAGAGATGCACACAGCTATTCATCTGTCGCTGCCAGTCCTTACGCTCACATTCACATGCCTTGTTGAACAGTGGTTCCCTTGTCATCTACTTGTTCTCTGCCGTATACATTTATGGCAAACACATCTGTGTTTACTTGTTTCAACTCAGGCAGTATGAGGGTTTTGTTCAGTTATTTTGAATCCATGTTAACTTATCTCCAAGCTTCTTTCAGTAGTTTAATTGAACATATGTTTATTGAGTTGTTATATGCAAGGCACTGTGCCAACCACTATATTGAATTTACAGTCTAGTACACATGAAAAGCAAGTAAATAAATAATAATAACAGAATGAAGTTAGTGTTACATGTAAACACAAGAAACATGTATGGACACAGAAAATGGCCTTATAAGGTGGAGTTTGCACTATTAAAGCCCTTAACTAAACATCCTTAACTATTAAATGGGATGTCATAAGATAGAGGTGATAGAGAGAAGAGAAAAATTAACGGAACATCATGTTCCTTTAAATGAGACAGTACAAAATGTTAAAACTGAAAGAGTACCAAATCGTCAAATCATGTAATAGCCAAATTATGTAATACTTGTTGAGACATAAAAGAAGAAAACTTTTATTTTGGTTGCCAGATGATAGCAAACTCTGAATGGCATAGATATTGATTTGAGCTTCCTATGAGGAAATAAAAAATATTGATGCTTTAAAGAGGCTACTGTTTAGTAAAAAATATTCTGAATCTCTGTGTTAATATTTGTATTCATGCAGGAAGGAGCAAACACAAGCTATGATGAGGGAGGAAAAAACCTTCAGCCATCATTATCGGAACAAAAATTTGGGCAAATAAAAGGTATCTCAGAAAAGACTCAATAGATTACAATTAAAACAACACTGATATTTATTAAGTTCTTACGAACAGACAAGAACTATGCATGATTTTATTTTTACATGAGAATCATATTAACATTTCTATTTTTTAGAGGCTTGAAGTTGGGAAGTAACTTTCCCAAGATCACACAGCATGTGTGGAGTTGAGATGATATTTTAACCCAGACTGCCTAATCTAATAGTAGAGCCCATTATAATGATAAAATTATGAAACATTGGAAGCAGAAGAGATATTAAAGATGATTGAATTCAAGCACCCATCTCATGCTGTGTCCTTGAATAATGTCTCCTACATGGTTATACAGGCTGCACTCTGACACTTCTAGCTGTAAGTAAATTAAGGTGTGTCTGACTTTTAAAATGTTCTTTTTGTTATATTCTCTCCATCATTTGAAGCACTTAGTTTTAATTTTTTCTCTCTTAGAGACATATGCAATGAGTCCCGTACATCTTAAATATATCATTGTTTTGAACATTTGGATATAAATGCCATGTGCCACATATATTTATACTGTGCTAGCTAAAAATCCTCAGTCATGTCAATAATTTTTCAAACGACAATATTTTAGGTCATGTTTCTGATATTGTCCACTTTTTTCTATATTTCACATAAAATGTTGAACCCCAAACTGAAAACACTAATCCAGCTGTTGCTTGAGTGTTACATAAGGCCATAAATTTCTTTCATCTAGAATCTACAAATTTTCTTTGCAAAGGTAAAGATGTATTAGCCTTTTTTGAAAAACCACAGCACGCTCTTGACTAATTTTAATTTTAAATTTAGACTAAAATTGTGAATTATAGTCTAAATTGCATTGCTGTCTATTTTGCATGTGCTCTATTAATCCACATAGCCATTATCTTTAAATTTTATAGAGCGCAGAGGCAAAATATATGATTGTAAAAGTGACTAGTATAGAAGACATCTAGTGTTTGTCTTCCAAAAGCCTTCTTGGTTTTGGAGAGTATGAGTACTTTTCTGATCTTCTCCAATTCAGCCATAAAGTACACTTAATGTAGACCAATCATAATTTTCTGCCCCCCCACCCCCGCCAGAATGGGATAATACATGAACTAAATTGACACCATTATATTACTCCCTTGGAATTATTCAAATTAGAACAAGAGAGGCCAGCCCCTCACGGTTGGAAAAGTTCCTGAGATATAAGGATGCAATCAGCCAAGCAGTTATATTCCTGTCTTGCAGAATAGCAGGTCTGGATAAAGAAAGTTGAGAAATAAAGAGTTGAAGGTTCAGGCTGAATGATGCCGGTCATTACCCAGTTCTTCAGGCATTTTTAGTTGAAATTCTTGTAAGAAAAGTAACTCAGACCAATATAACTAATTTTATAAACTCATCTCTTCTATTTTTTTTTTAATAGAAAAGACATCTTGCTTTGTTGCCCAGGCTTGTCTCAAACCCATGGGCTCAATTGATCCTCCACTTTAGCCTCCCAAAGTGTTGAGATTACAGACATGAGCCACTGCACCTGGCCAGGACTTCTGTATTGAAAAATTATAAACAGCATTTGGTTCTCTTTCCTATTCTGAGTAAGATGAAATTCTGACCGCTATGCCATTTGATGTGCATGATGTATTTATATCGTAGAGAATATGGTAGGAAAGAAAAGAATCCTCTGAAATAACAGTAGCTTGCTTTCATATTGAGCTCAAAAATCTAAAACTTGGTGTTTTCTCTTAAAAGGTTATGAACTAAATTTTAATGTGTTTGATGTCTGCAATTCCTCCTCTGCTCTACTAGAATTATTGACTGTTACACAGTAGCAAGAGAGGCTCAAGAGACCACTGCATCATGTTTCTACTCTGATAAAGTATAGAATATGCAATAATCTACAAATAATTTCTCACACACACAAACACATTCAATTTCTCTTTTTAAAACTTAGAAACTGTTGACAAGAACATGGACCATGGAAACTATTCCTCAGTGACTGAGTTCATTCTGGCTGGGCTCTCAGAACAGCCAGAACTCCAGCTTCCCCTCTTCCTCCTGTTCTTAGGAATCTATGTGGTCACAGCAGTGGGCAACCTGGGCATGACCACACTGATTGGGCTCAGTTCTCACCTGCACACCCCCATGTACTATTTCCTCAGCAGTCTGTCCTTCATTGATCTCTGCCATTCCACTGTCATTACCCCAAAAATGCTGGTGAACTTTGTGACAGACAAGAACATCATCTCCTACCCTGAATGTATGACTCAGCTCTACTTCTTCCTCATTTTTGCTATTGCAGAGTGTCACATGTTGGCTGTAATGGCATATGACCACTATGTTGCCATCTGTAGCACCTTGCTGTACAGTGTCATCATGTCCTATCACTTCTGCTTCTGGCTCACAGTGGGAGTTTACATTTTAGGCATCCTTGGATCTACAATTCACACCAGCTTTATGTTGAGACTCTTTCTGTGCAAGACTAATGTGATTAACCATTATTTTTGTGATCTCTTCCCTCTCTTGGAACTCTCCTGCTCCAGCACCTACATCAGTGAATTACTAGTTCTGGTCTTGAGTGCATTTAACATCCTGACGCCCGCCTTAACTATCCTTGCTTCTTCTATCTTTATCATTACCAGCATCCTCCACATTCGCTCCACTGAGGGCAGGTCCAAAGCTTTCAGCACTTGCAGCTCCCACATCTCAGCTGTTGCTGTCTTCTTTGGATCTGCAGTATTCATGTACCTGCAGCCATCATCTGTCAGCTCCATGGACCAGGCAAAAGTGTCGTCTGTGTTTTACACAACTGTTGTGCCCATGCTGAACCCCTTGATCTACAGCCTGAGGAATAAGGATGTCAAATATGCCATGAAGAAAATTCTAGACAGCAAAGCATCTTCATGAATAGAATTAATGTCATGTTGTCATATCAAAATCGGCCTTCATTTTGATTATATATGTAATATGTTATATTTATTGCTCAGATTTATCAAAATACAGTGATGCCCTTTTATGTAACACATTTCCAAAATATTCCTCCAGTTTACTTCCATTGAACTTATATTCCAGTGAGTATGCATGGAGAAATACTAAAACTAAAAACTCTTGAGGTTTAAAGAATCTCTGTTTTTATTATTTCATTAATAATAAAAAGAACAACTCAAATGACAATGATAATCACAATAAAGATGATAATGAAGATGACAGTAGTGACATACATCATTCAGATTTGAAGAAATAGCAAGCACTGTGTCCATCACTTAAGTGGATGATTTTATTTAATATTTACAGTATTCCTTCAGGGAAAGCTGTAGTACTATTTCCCATTAAGCAAATAAAGCTTATTTTTTGAGTGAATGCTCAGAGACCCAAAGCTAAGAAGTCATTGAAAGTAGAAAGTTTGACTCAAGGAATTCTGATATTATTCAAAGTGATAACTATCATTGTGGATAGGTATAAGGACCCCTGAGAAATTCCTTCTAAACATCAAGATTCCCCAGTCCCAACATGACTGTGTCACTGTCCTCTGGACAGCTCCAGGATAATTTACTTTTATTTCATTTGCTATAATGAACATAATCAAAGTCTTCCAAATTTGTAATGATCAATGAAAAATAGATCAAAACTAGAAAATTATTATAGTCTTACTATAGACATGCATTATAGATATTCATAATATTATTATACTTGATAGCAACAATTTTGTATAAAAGCAGCCCAAGCAATATTGCTTTATTTTTATGTCATAAACAGAAAAACAGCTGTGGCTGTTTATCGGGAAACTTATGACAGCCATAAATTCTGCTAAGTTGCATTGCTTCACGTGGTTCATACTCTTTTGCCTTATAATTTATAAACAGTTGTCATTTTATGTCAATTTTCTTTAAAAAAAATCTCTTCTTGGCTCCCAGGTTATTATCTTTCTGCTTCTCAGAATTTGATATCTTCTAAGGGTGAATTTTCATGATATTCTAAATAATTGCCTTGTGTCTCTCCTCAGTTCAAACCATCATACTCATTATTGGCAGGTCAATAGTCTTTGGATGCTGTTTTGCATTATTCAGCTGATATAAGAAGTTTCAATGTTCTCTATAATTCCTAAGTATAGGACAAACCTATATATTTTTATCTCCCCTGTATTCCATTATTCATTGCAATCAGACATTTATTTTTCAGAGTCCTCTCACCATGATTATTTCACTCGATTTTCATCATTTATATAATGTAAGGGAAGATGGCCACAATTATAACTCTTGTCTTAGGTGTGATTCTGAGTCCACCGTTCTGTCTAACACATTGTCATATATGCAAATAAGTGAAATAAGGGCTAACAAAAAGAGTGGTGTTGCATAGACCCTTGAATCACGGGCGACTGAGCTCATATAGAAAATACGGACTAATTAAAAGGTGGCAGTCTCATCAAGGAAATGGAAGAAGCTTGTGCAATCCCAGAAGGGCATGTAATATTCAGGGTAATACAATTATGCTACAAGGATAAAAGAGTAGGCAGAAACAGTTCTTGAATCAACCCTGGTCATTATAAGACATCACTCCTTATTTTAGTGACAGGAATTGCTAAAAGTTTTTAAGCAGGAAAGTAACACAATTAATTTTGCATGCTAATAATGTCACATATGTCAGTGTGGAAGGATGGACAGGAATGAAAAAATTAGACTATGGGGGAAATGCCTAATGTAACTGTGTCTTTTCTCAAAAACTTGCTTCTCTGAGAAATGGAAGTCTTGGGGGGTTATTTGTCCCTACATTATCATATCTAAATCTAGGACATAGCTTTATAGCACATCCATCAAAACTGTCAAATGTGAGGCTATTTACTACCCTGATGCTGGAGAAACCTAACCTGAAAAGTTCAGATTGTGGAGGCTGACCTGTGATGCAGACCAGCTTCACATGTGGTTCTGAGACCAGACGGAGAATTGTGCCCTGCCCTGTCAGCACTGAAAACAGCAGAATATTGGGTACTTACAACTCTCAACACCAACGCTAGTGTAATTCTTCTCCAAGTCAAAGAAAATAAGTTATGAATAAAATTTGGCATTACAGTTTTCAAGCAGAGGAAAGATGACTGTGTCTGCCCACCTTGTGATTTGAGACTATTAGGTCTGGAATTAATTGCTGTAAAAATTAGTTAAACATCCTGCTTTATACATTCATTCATTCATAAAATATTCTAAAGTGACTTTTATGTTCCAGACACTGTACTGTTATTTTGGATAAAGAGGAAGATAAGTTTGAGTTGGTCTACCTTCTGGCTTATAGTACAGCTCAAAGTCTCAAGTTATACTATTAGAAATTATAGGTGGTCTAGCCTAGGCAACATGGCGAAACTGTGTCTCTACAAAAAAAAAAAAAAAAAATCAGCAGAGCATGGTGGTGCACACCTGTAGTCCCACCCCAGCTACTCGGAAGGCAGAGGTGGGAGGGTAGATTTAACCAGGTTCAACCAGGTAGAGGCTGCAATGAGCCATATGACACTACTTCCCTGCTCTAACCTGGGCAACTGAGTGAGACCATGTATAAAAAAAAAAAAGAAAGAAAGAAAGAAAAAATAAAACAAAATAAATTATAGGTGGCTTTTTCTAAGCTTGTATTCAGAAGCTCTAATCTATCCCAACAAATTGGAAATGTTTTCCCAACAGTGTAACTTTTAAATGACACTTAGAAGAAATAAAATTTCACCAGGCAATTGAGGGATAGGATTTAGTTAGACTGTTTAACCTGAAAGAAAGCATAAATAAAAATTCAGATAGCTAAGATAATATGGCATATTCCAGAAACTGAAAGGAACCAAATGTGAACTAGGTCTGGAGAATAGAAAGAAGTAGTAGGTATATTCATTCTTTATCTTAAAAACAATGAAGAAGATCCTTTACTTCAGGGTCCCCAAAAGTAGATTTTCCTCTGTTTTATAGATGAGTGTATTATATAATTTACAAAAAGTACCTCGTTCTATTTCTAAGAACTCAAATTGTTAGAAACTTGCCCTTACAGCTAATAAAAGATGTAGGTTTCAAGGTTCTAAACACCACACATGGAATAAGTTTTCTTCCCTTTTGATTCCTTTAGATATAAGACAATGCACGCTAATTATCCTATTACCTTTGAATATTTCCAAGTTATTCACAGCTTCTCTGTCCCTTTTATTTTGTCTATGTCCCTCCTTACAAAGGATATTCGTAACAAAAGATTTTAAATGTAATGTAAGTGTAGCACAGTGCTTCCCAGCTTCACTGCACACATAGAAAATGGTAACATTTCTGTGGCACAACAACTTAGCACAGTATGTTCCATTCATGGCATTCCAGTTCCATAAAACTCAAGTCAGGAAGAAACATTACGGTTATGGCTCTTATAAGGATTATTGTCCGTCATATTCTAGATATTCTAGATCCGAGCCAAAGCAATCAGGAAAGAGAAAGAAATAAAACGCATCAAAATAGGAAATGAAGAAGTCGAAATATCTCTCCTTGCTGATATGATTCTATACCTAGAAAATCCTAAAGAATCTGCTAAAAGCCTCCTAGAACTGATAAAAAACTTCAGTAAAGTTACAGAATACAGAGTCAATGCAAAAAATCAACAGCATTTTTATACAATAACAATGTCTAGGCTGAGAGTGAATCAGGAGCAGAATCTCATTTACAATAGGCACAAAGAAAATGAAATATCTAGAAATAGAGCTAACCAAGGAGGTAAAAGATCTTTACAAAGAGAACTACAAGACACTGCTGAAAGAAATCAGAGATGCTACAAATAAATGGAAAAATATTCCATGCTCATGTATTGGGAAAATCAATATAATAAAAATGACCATAATGTCCAAAACAATTTATATATTCAATACTATTCCTATCAAATTACCAATAATATTCTTCATAGAATTACAAGAAAACATTCTAAAATTCATATGGAACCAAAAAAGATCCCAAATAGCCAAAGCATTCCTAAGCAAAAAGTATAAAGCTAAAGGCATCACACTACCCCACTTCAAACTATGCTATAAAGCCACAGTAACCATAAGAACTTGGTACTGGTACAAAAACAGACACATAGACAAGTAGAATGGAATAGAAAACTCAGAAATAATGCCACAAACCTAAAACTATCTGATCTTCAACAATGCCAACAGAAACAAGCAATGGAAAAAGGACTACCTATTTAATAAATGGTGCTGGGATAACTGGCTCGCCAATGCAGAAGATTAAAGCTGGACCTCTGCCTGTCACTACATGCAAAAATTAACTCAAAATGGATCAAAGGTTTAAAGGTAGGACCCCAAAGAATAAAAATTTTGGAAGACAACCTAGAAGACACTCTTCTCAACATTACTCATAACAAAGAGTGCTTGACTAAGTCCCCAAAAGCAGTTGCAACAAAAACAAAAATAGACAAGTGGGACACTCATAGGCTCAAAGAAAAGGGATGGGAGAAGGTAATTTGCAAACTAAGTATCCAACAAAGGCTAAAGGTAGCTTAAATAAATTGACAAGCAAAAAACAAATAACCCCATTAAAAATAGGCAAAGGACATTAACAAACACTTCTCAAATCATTTAAGCCACCAACAAACATGAAAAAAATGTTCAGCATCATTAATCATGAGAGAAACGCAAATCAAAACCACAATGATGTACTGTCTCATACCAGGCAGAATGATTATTAATAGAGTCAGAAAACAACAGATGCTGGCAAGACTGTGGATAAAATGAAATATTCATACCCTTTTTGTGGGAATGCAAATTAGTTATTACCATTCAACCCAGCACTGGATATATGCCCAAAGGAACATAAATTGTCCTACCATAAAGACACAAACACTCATAATTTATTTATCCAGTCATCTACTGAAGAACATCTTGATTGCTTCCGAGTGTGGGCAATTATGGAGAAGCCTCTATAAACATACATTATCAGGTTTTGGTGTGGACATAAGTTTTCAACTCCTTTTGGTAAATACCAAGGAGTGTTTTTACTGGATCATACGATGAATTTGTTTAGTTTTGTCAGCAGCTGCCAACCTGTCAAGTGGCTGTACATTTTTGCATTCCCACAAGCAATGAATGAGTCTTCATGCTGCCTCATCTTCTCCCCAGCATTTGGTGTTGTCAGTGTCCTGGATTCTTGCCATTCTAGTAGATGTATACAGTATTTCATTGTTGCTTTTATTTGCATTTCTCTGATGACATATGACGTGGAACATTTTTCTTTTC
>PVKV010004719.1:74904-124351 GCA_004027835.1 Alouatta palliata
AGTAGCTGGGACTACAGGCACGTGCCACCATGCCCAGCTAATTTTTGTATTTTTAGTAGAGACGGGGTTTCACCATGTTGACCAGGATGGTCTCGATCTCTTGACCTCGTGATCCACCCGCCTCGGCCTCCCAAAGTGCTGGGATTACAGGCGTGAGCCACCGCGCCCGGCGATGTGGAACATTTTTCAAATGCTTATTTGTCATCTGTATATTTTCTTTGGTGGAGTATCTGGTAAGGTATTCGGGCCTTTTAAGATCAATTTTTATTTTTTTACATTATTGAGTTTTAAGACTTCTTTGTATATTTTGAATAATAATAGTCCTTTGTTATATGTGTCTTTTACCAATATTTGCTTTCAATCTTTGGCTTGTATTTTTACTCTCTTGACAATGTATTTTGCAGAACTGAAATTTTTAGTGTTAGGGAAGTGCAGATGAGCAATTCTTTTTTATGAATCGTGAATTTCATGTTTTATCTAGAAAGCCGTCACTAAATCCAAGGTTATCTAGATTTTTTCCTGTGTTTTTATAGGTATTTTATAGTTTTGCATTTAATATATTTAGGTCTGGAATCCATTTTGGGTTAATTTTTGTGAAGAATATAAATTTTGTTTAGATTTTATTTTATTTATTTTATTTTACTTATTTTTTGAGACAAAATCTCACTCTCTCACTGCAACCTCCACTTCCTAAGTTCAAGTGATTCTTTTATATATATATATATATATTTTTTATTGCATTTTAGGTTTTGGGGTACATGTGAAGAACATGCAAGATTGTTGCATAGATACACACATGGCAGTGTGATTTGCTGCCTTCCTCCCCATCACCTATATCTGGCATTTCTTCCCATGCTATCCCTCCCCAACTCCCCACCCCCCACTATCCCTCCCCTTTTTTCCCCCGACAGACCCCAGTGTGTGATGCTCCCCTCCCTGTGTCCCTGTGTTCTCATTGCTCAACACCCGCCTGTGAGTGAGAACATGTGGTGTTTGATTTTCCGTTCTTGTGTCAATTTGCTGAGAATGATGGTTTCAAGTTCAAGTGATTCTTGTGCCTCAGCCTCCTGAGTAGCTAGGATTAAAGTGCCTGCCACCACGCCTAGCGAATTTTTGTATTTTTAGTAGAGATGGGGTTTCACCATGTTGGCCAGGCTGGTCTCGAACTCTTGACCTCAGTTCATCCACTGGCCTCAGCCTCCCAAAGTGCTGGGATTAGAGGCGTGAGCCACCATGTCAGCCTTTTTTTTTTTTTTTTTTTTTTTTTTGAGATGGAGTCTCTTGCTTTGTGGCCCAGGCTGAAGTGCAGTGGCAGGATCTCAGCTTACTGCAACGTCTGCCTCCCAGGTTCAAGCAATTCTCCAGCCTCAGTCTCCTGAGTAGCTAAGACTACCCGCACATGCCATCAGCCCCACCAATTTTTTGTATTTTCAGTAGAAACGGGGTTTCACCATGTTAGCCAGGATGGTCTTGGTCTCCTGAACTCATGATCTGCCTGCGTCGGCCTCCCAAAGCGCTGGGATTACAGGCATGAGCCGCTGCACCCGACTTAGATATTATTTTTTTACATGTGAATATCCAGTTATAGCACAATTTGTTTAAAAGGCTTTCTTTTTGCCATTTTATGTTGTCTTTGTTCATCTGTCAAAGATCAGAATCTTTGTGGATCTATTTCTGGACTCTATATTCTGTTGTGTTAATCTATATGTCTGTTATTTTTATGAATTACAAACTGTCTTGATGACTGTAGCTTTAAAGTAAGTCTTGAAGTTACGTAATGTCAGTCCTTCAACTTCATTCTTTTCCTTAACGTTGTGTTGGCTATTCTGAACAAAAGTTCAGTTTCATTTTTGTGTCCCCTTTAATTTGCAGGGAGAGGCTATGTACATCCAGTGGGTAGTAACCACACACACACACATAAAGATGCATTTTCTGGAAGAACATATACATAAAAATTAATCAATTGTTAATTATTTATTAAATACTGTCTTAAATGGTGATGCTAATTGTAGACATCTACGAATTCCCAGAAAGGTTTATGCAATTAAAGCACAGGTGTTGAAATGCCACCACAGGCAAAAACATAAACGTATAAGAGACAGGAACAAAAAGAAGCACGCATCCTTGAGGTCAGAATTGGAGTCCATTCTCCAAGCAAGCACACTAGGAAGAGATGTAAATATTTTCTGTTTCACAGCATCTCACTATTATTATCTGATTTTGGGTAGAAAATGAGGTTAACTTTAATTGCTCCCTCATTGCCACCAATGACTAAATCATGAGAAATGCCCAACGGTATCTGAAGAAAATAATCTAGGGAGAATGAGTGTGTTCAAGTCTTGATAGTATACTCCCTTGGGACCTCCTTATATAAACACCCAATTTCAGTTCCTAAGGCTGAGATACTACACTCTTCTGGAAACCAGAGAAGGTGACTTGGATTTTATTTGACAATAGGTCAGAAAATTCCACATGGTCTATGTAGACAGCATGAGTGTTCAGAGGTATTACAGTTTCACATTTTGTATTTGAATTTATGATTCATTTAAGTATATTTTTGTATGAGGTGTTAGGTATGGGTCTGGGATCACTGGTTTTGGTTTTGTTTTGTTTTATTATATGAACAGCCAATTGTTTCTGAATTATTTGATATTTGTTGAAAAGACCATTTTTCTCTATTTACTTGCCTTTACACAATTTTTCAAAAATCAGTTGACCATATATGTATGATTCTGTTCTCAGGTTCTCTGTTCCGTTCTATTGATCTACGAGTTTCTTCATCTATGCCACATGGTCTTGATTTAACATAGAATTATAGTAAGATTTAAAATCTGATATTATGAGCCCTCAAACTTTGTTGTTTTTCAAAAGTGTTTGTCTGCTACAATTATTTTTCTTTACATACACACTGTAGATCGTTTTCTTAACATCTAAAAAAAATTCTGTTGGAATTCAGATTGAGATTGCATTTATGATACAGTTTAGGAAGAACTGATTTCTTAACAATATTGGTCTTCCAAACCATGAACACAGTTCATTTCTCCATTTATGTATGTCTTCTTTGATTGCTTTCGCTGACGTTTTATTTTCAATATACTGAGCTTGGACATATTTTACTAGACTGAAAACTGTGTATTTTGGTGCTGTTATAAATGATACTATTTATTTTACTTTTGATTTGCAATTTTTGGTTGTTAATATATGGAAATATAATATATCTTTGTATATTGACTTTTCATCCACTGACTTTGCTGAATTCCCTTATTAGTTCTAGAAGCTTTTATTATAGATTCTTTGGGATTTATTATGGAGATAAACATATTGCATGTAAATAGAAAAAGTTTCATTTTTTACTTTATATTCTATTGCCTTTTTTCTTTCTTTGTTGCACTAGTTAGAACTCCCAGTATGATGTTAAATGTTTCTAATATTTTAAGCATCAATTCTATATTTCAGTTCTAAAAGTTTTCTCTGCTTCATTTTTCATAGTTTACATTTGTTTGCTGAGAACTTCTATTCTTCCATTTATTTTAAATTTGTTTATTTATACCTTATAGACCATAGTCATAATAGATGCTTTAATATTTTTGATAATTCTAATATCTGGGTAATCTCAGGGTTGGTATCTGTTGATCCTCTCTTCTGTTGAGAATTGATTACATTTTCTTGATTTTGTGCATGCTAAATGATTTCAGATTTCATTCTGGACACTTCATGTTATACTATTTAGACTCTAGATCCTATGAAAATTATCTGGAGAATACTGATTTTTGCTTGCTTGTTTGTTTGTCTTCATGCATTGTCAATCCACAGACAAGTAGTTCCTCTTGCCTTTAGTGGGCAATGTTTCCAATGTCGGTTCAATTTGAAAGACTTTAATATGCTGCATTGTGTTTGTCCTTCAAACACACCACTCAGAAGTTAGTATGAGATTTTGCCATTCAGAGGTCAGTCTAAGATCTAGGTGGTGTTTCAAATTGCAGTTTAGTTTTCCAAGCCTTTGTGATACTTCCTTGGGTCTGCTCCACATATGCACAGCTTAGGAGTGAGCTCTGGCTTTGTTTCTTTCCCCATCTCTCTTATGTAAAAACATGTCCACCAAACTCCCCTCTTGACCCCTTTACACACACACAGCACACACACACACACACACACACATTTCTCCATGTTGGCATCCTCTGTTCAGAAAGTTAATTTTATCTCCAAGTTTTTGTTTCTCATGCTATTGCCTCATAGTTTCAAAACTGAGGGTACTCTTGCAACACAGCTGGAATTAAAAGAGAGAGAGAGACAATGCAGGAATTCCCTAGCATGCTTTGCCCAAAGAGGCCTCTTTTATCAGATTTCCTAGTGAAAAATATGGGTCATCTACTGCGGTTTCAGCATCCTGAGCAGCCCCCACGCAGTTCTGTAACTTTGGTCACCTCCCATTCAAAACCACAAGATTACAGGAGAAATGTAGTAAAAACTCATATTTGTAGGGGTTTCTCCTCCAGGTTTTGTTTCCTCTTTCTCATCTGCCTCCTTCTGTTTGCTTTTCAGAGTTCTTACACAAATAACTTTTGTGATTTTACATAGAGTTTTAAGTGTATTCTGTGATAAAGAGGCTTAATCCAACTTGTCCAAAACCAAAAGTTAAAGACTACAGTCAAGAATTTTTATCATCCTTGTGTTTCTATGTAGATCTGCCCCTACATAAGAGGGCTGACTGTGGACTGTTAAAACATGAAACCAGCACATCCATCAGACAGCTTCTTTGTTTAACGTCAGTATTTACATTCTGCCGAACTGTGTTCTTTTTTAAAGTCCAACACTCTGGCAAAGATGAGGAATCTCTCGGTGGTGACTGAATTCATCCTGCTGGGCATCCCACACACGGAGGGTCTGGAGACTGTGCTCTTGGTCCTGTTTTTGTCCTTCTACATCTTCACCCTCATGGGGAACCTGCTCATCCTGCTGGCTATTGTCTCCTCCACTCAGCTTCACACACCCATGTACTTCTTCCTGTGCAAGTTGTCTATATTTGACATATTTTTCCCTTCTGTGAGTTCCCCCAAGATGCTGTGCTATCTTTCAGGGAACGGCCGAGCCATCTCCTACGCAGGCTGTGCATCCCAGCTCTTCTTCTACCATTTCCTCGGCTGCACTGAGTGTTTCCTGTATACAGTGATGGCCTACGACCGCTTTGTTGCCATTTGTCACCCTCTACGCTACACCATAATCATGAGCCCCAGAGCCTGCGTCATCCTAGCCATGGGGACCTCATTCTTCGGCTGCATTCAGGCCACCTTTCTAACCACTCTCACCTTTCAATTGCCTTACTGTGGCCCCAATGAGGTGGATTATTATTTCTGTGATATCCCAGTCATGCTGAAGCTGGCTTGTGCAGATACGTCAGCCCTGGAGATGGTGGAGTTTGTCAGTGTGGGCCTCATGCCCCTTAGCTGTTTCCTTCTCATCCTCACCTCCTACAGCTGCATCATTTGCTCCATCCTGCAGATACGCTCTGCCAAGGGCCGACGCCGTGCCTTCTCCACCTGCAGCGCCCACCTCACTGCCATCCTCCTCTCCTTTATGCCAGTGGTTCTCATCTACCTGCAGCCCACCCCCAATCCCTGGCTTAATGCAACTGTTCAAATCCTGAATAACTTGGTCACCCCCATGCTGAATCCTCTGATCTATAGTCTGAGAAACAAGGAAGTTAAATATTCTCTGAGAAAGGTCCTGCAGCCAGTAGCTTTTCTTCCTGGGAGGTGATAGAGAAGGATCTGTGCTTAACACTAATAACACCACAATACTTACAAAAGGTATTTCCTTTTGTGCAGTAAGGAGACAGATATCATCACTGTCTTCTTTTCACAGGTGAAAAAGCAAACACTTGAAAACATAAAATGAATGACTCAAGGTGATGTAACTAATAAATTTTCCTGCCTGGGAAAAATTATTTCTTCCTGCTTGGCAAGATATTCTGGACCTTCTCTTCAGTTGTCTCTTCTATTTTCCTGTTCTTACATCTTCTCCTTCTCTCCTCTTTCTCCTTACTCTAGTACTTTTTCTTCTTCACTGGCATGTTTATCTAATTGGCCCCTTAAATGTCAGCGCTGATTAAATAAACCCTTCTTTGAAAGTCTAGAAGTTGCTGAAAAATGGAAGACGTGGTATCCCACCACTTCTTAAGCATAAGGAAGTTGTATAAAATAAAAGGACTTCTGAATGCAATGCAAGGCAGGTCTCTTATGGATGAACCTGAGGCACTAGTGCCCTCTGTCACCTATAAAGCCTGTTGGTCTTAGACCTATAAACAGGCCTTGGCCTGGTGCTGAAGCAGTTGGTGAAAGAGAATGTGGAGAGGGTAGATAAAAAACGTCTGTGATGGGGTGACTGGTTCTGTTGTTTTTTGGTATTAGAAAATTTAAGTTTGACTATGTAATCCCTAGCACAGACATGGAGCATTGCAAAGTCCAACCAAGCTGCTGTTTTATGGTTTTTGGATACTCTGTTTACACAAAGACTTTGACTTTAGTTTTCTCTAACTTATGTGTCTTTGTTCTTCCTAGTGAGCTTAGCATAAGAAATGTGCTATTACAATTCAGACCTCAATTTGATGGAAAGAAGAGCAGTGCGATTCCCTGAGAAGAGGGTGATGGGAAAGAAGGGGACTATAAAAGAAAAGGGGGTGCTGAGAAGGGAAAGGCAGAGGCAAGGTTTCCTTTGTTTTGACTCTTTTCAGGATCTGAGGTCAGTCAAGGAATCTGCTAGACTGAATCAGACACAACATTTGTTTGGACCTCATATGAGAGCGGTGAGCAGGTGCAGGCTTTTGTAGGGAGCACACTGCTCACTTTTCTTAAGCTCAGTGACTTTTCTTCTCTCCACCTGCAGTGCTCTTTCAAGTCTTCAGCTGGACAAACTTATTCTCATCATTCGACATCCAATTCAAATACCATTTTCCGTGCAAAATCTTTATCTCAAACAGAGTCAGAGTCCCCACTTTTCTATGTTTTCAATCAGATTTGACAATGTCATCACTCCATTGTGTCAGAATATGTTTTGGCAAAGCATTTTCCAAAAGCAAAAGTCAGGTTGGTTCATGGAGGATGAAGATAAAAAAGGGTCAGATGGGGACTGGCAATACAAAATTGACAGCTCATTTGTTGAGCAGATGTAGGTCTGAATCCCAGATGATTTTTTGTTGTGGTTGGTGAAGCAGAATTTCAGTCTTCTCATATCTGTCAGTAAGCATCTCCAGAGTACTGAGAGCATATTCTTTTTTTTAATCTTTAAATCAGATAATATGAATTTCATATGGAAATGTACAGAACCTAGAAGAGTCAAAACAACTTTAAAGAATAAAATTAAAATTAGAGTACTAACATAATCTGATTGACTTATGATACTTTTTCAAAAATAGAAATTAAATTTACTTGTTTATATATATATATACATATATATATACATATATATATACACACACACACATATATATATATATACTTTAAGTTCTGGGGTACATTCCTCTTCTAGGCTTTTGGATAAAACTTCAGTGATAGTCACAGTCCTTGTCTTTTAAAGAGCTCTTATCAAATGAGGAAACCTAATAGCAGTCATGTTTTGTATTTGTTCAAAAAATATTTATGGAGCTGTCATTTAGGCAAAGTGCAAAACAGACAGGTAGGCAGGGAAATAGGGTACCAAATAGCAAAATGTAGTAAGTCAACTAATGCACACATTCAATAGATACTGAGGATATCAAGGCCCTCTGTCTAACCCTTCCTTCTCCTAGTTACTCAAACTTTGACCAAAAAGAAAATGAGTTGTCGAGGTGAGGAAATCTTCATTAAGACAACTTTAAGTCATCATTACTTACTAAGCACCATACTAAGCAGGGAGCTTAGTAAGCAGAAGAAGGAATTCATCTGTCTTGAGTTGTGAGCCTCATTTTCTTCCCTTGCAACATGGAAATAGTAATACCTTTCTTGCATTGCTGTTGTCAAGATTGAATGAAGCAAAAGCAAAATACTCATCTGATTTAATGTAGGTACTCCAAAATCTCGGTAATTACGATATCTTTTGTATTTTCAAGAATTTTTTTAGCTACATCCTCACTTCATTCTGGTCTTTAATGCTCAAATGTTACAACGACAGAAAAGATTTCTACACTTATGTTATTAAAATATCTCCCTTTCATCACACTTTTCTTATTTATCTTATTACATGTATATATTTTTAACTTTCATTTTAGGTTCAATTTTCTCTGCTTCATGTTTTACAGTTTATATTTGTCTACTGAGAACCTCTATTCTTCTATTTATTTAAATGCTCCTTATGGAGCATAGTCATAATAGATGTTTTAGTATTTTTCATAATTCTAATGTCTGGATAATCTCAGGGTTGGTATTTGTTCAGAATTCGTTACATTTTCTCTTCTGTTGAGAATTCGTTACATTTTCTTGATTTTGTGCATGCTAAATAATTTCAGATTTCATTCTGGACTTCGTGTTACGCTGTTTAGATTCTAGATCCTGTTAAAATCATCTGGAGAATACTGATTATTGCTCGCTTCTTTGTTTGTCTTAACGCATTGTCAATCCATAGCATCAGACAAGTAGTTCCTCTTGCCTTCCGTGGGCAATGTTTCCAATGTCGGTTCAATTTTCAAAGCTTTAATATGCTGCATTGTGTTTGTCCTTCAAATGTGCCACTCAGAAGTTAGCATGAGATTTTGCCATTCAGAGGTCAGTCTAAGATCTAGGTGGTGTTTCAAATTGTAGTTTAGTTTTCCAAGCCTTTGTGATACTTCCTTTGGTCTCTTCCACATATGCATAGCTTAGGAGTGAGCTCTGGCTTTGTTTCTTTCCCCAGCTCTCTTATCTAAAGAAATATACACTAATATCCTCCTCCTGATCCCTTTATGCACACACACATGCACACACACATACACACTCATCCATTTATTATTATAAACTGGGGTTAATAATGGAAATGTAAGATTCATTTAACATTCAAAATTCAATCAGTGTAATTCACCAATAAACAAGATAAAAAAGAAAAACCTGTGTGCATTCTTAATAAAAACTCAGAAAATTCAGAATAGAGGAGTACTTTCTCAACCTGTAAAAATGTATCTATTGAGATTGATTGCTAACATTCTGCTAAGTGATGAAACACTGAATGTTTCCTCCGTCCGTTTTTGATCTTTCATCTCTCATTTCTAAATTCATCCTTTTTGCAGGCTCTGTGACAGTGAAGCTGAGCATTATAAAATAGTTTTTCTTTGCCCTCAGATGACGTGTTATGAGTTGTCGATACAGGGTGCTGAAGGCACACCTAAGGAGAAAAAAGTTTTGTCCTCCTGGTTAAGGCTTGTCTCTCTTGCCCAGATCCTATAGAGCATATTTTCTTTTTTCTCCAATGTAGGGCCTCTCATGGTTTCTTTAGTGCTAGGCTTGTGTGAGCTGGAAATTTCTCCAGCCGTTGGCCACCACTCTTTTTTTTTCAGCACTAAACTGAGGCAGTGGTGGTATTCTGTTGTCAGAAAGCTTGGAAGAAAACGGCAACCCAACTGAAATCACTGTTCTTCACACCCTCTCCCTATCGGAGCACATGCATGTACCCTGGGGGTGGTCCCACAGGGCAATTAACGTAGCAGGCTAGCTGTACAGTTTTGATCTGATGCAGGCAACCTGCTGCCTCAGCCCAGGATGGACAGTTTCATCATTTAGATCACTAAACCTTGCGTTAGGTACAAGGTACAGCATTAGGTAGACAGTTTGAAGACCAGTCTCTTACATTGTTATAATCCTGTTGGGGGAAGCAGCAAAGGAGAAAGGACTCACTGAGTGCATACATCAATTGGTTATGAGTAACATATAAACAAGGAACAACAAACTGCGGAAGGCCACAGGAGGCCTCTGAGGAAGAAGGTCTCTCCATGCCTCAGGTTCCGGTGCAGGGTGACCTCGGCTCTGTTACCATAAACGTTGTGCTTAAGGACGTAAAACCCCTTCGTAGCACTATGATGTGGTCAGACTGGTAGGCTCCTTGTAAGGCCTGCATTTCACCAGCTGCACAAAGATAATAAACTAAAGATAACCTCATGTTCTTGTTTTGTGAAACTCCCAAACCGCCACTGTTATCAATCTTTAGAATGGCACACCAGTTCGGGCTCACTGATTCATTCACTCCACCATCACCCTCTCCCCACCATCACTCCACCTCTACCCTGTAGATCAAAGTGATTGCAATCAATAAATAGTGTGAGAGACCAGAACTTGGGGCCTTCACTGTTTCCTCCAGGAATAAGTGATGCCCCTTGGTCCTACTTTTTGCACACTTAATCTGTCTTTTTCCCATTCCTTTGTCACACTGAACTCGGGGTACCCACAGGTGATGTGGGGGCTGGTTCCCTACAAATCCAAATTAAATGTACAAGTGCCTTAAAAATTATGTTTCATATAGAAAATATAAATTATCAATTATCACATAAGTAATATACATTTAAGTATAAATAATATACATTTATTATAAATACAAAACATGTACAGAATAAAGACAAATAGTATACCCCTCAGAAATAACCATAATAATATATTCCTGTATGATTTTCACCTATATATGTGAAGGTGTATTCATTTACTTATATAACTACTAGACGATATTTAATTTGGTGTAATCTTTCTGAAATACAATATATAGCAAAAGTTTGTGAAATATTCTTACTGACCCAGAAACTATTTTTCTAAGAACAAATTTTAAGAAAAAAGTATGAATAATAACTCAGCTATTAGAATGACGACATTTTTTATCATCAAAAAGGAAAACTAAAAGCAACCTAAATGTTTAATAAAATGGAATGGAATATCACTCAGTAAATATTAGCTATTCCTACTAACAGGATGTCTTAGAGCTGAATATAGTCATCAAGTTTATTTGATCAATTCACCATTTTTAATTGAGGCCCAGAAAGAGGACATTATATGCCTAAATAGTTATTCCATGATATTTAATTTTAAATATGTATCTAATGAACAGTTTATCTTCTGTTATTTTATCTAGTACAATAACAAACATAAATTAAAATACTATTTAAATTATAATTAAAATAAAATGAAGGGGAGGACCAACATAGCTGATTTTTTCCACTTTGTTCCATTTTCCTACTTAATAGATTGTACTTATTTGGCTTCACACTCAGCCTTTCTGCAGAGAAAGAATATGTCATGCAGACTGCATTATGCAAGTTCCGGTGACAAACTCTGTTCTTTTTTAAATTAATATATTGACCTTCTGGTTTGGATGTATCTCCCATGTAACCTGACTGAATCGGAAGACTGACAATACCTTCAAGCATCCCACATTTGCTGTAATTTTAAAACTAGCATTCTGCTCATATGCATCAGCTTGTTGGCTTGGTTATTATGAAATCCATTCCCAAAAGAATGATTTTCTCTGGACAGACAAAATTAGGTTTGCAAGTTTGTGGGGCTGAGAGCAGATTCTAGACTAAAATTAATATACCAGGGTTGTGACTGTTATTCTGTGGAGCTTTTTGAACAGCCTGCCAGGCTTCTCCTGAGATGCACTTATCTATATTAAAGATTCCCTACACAATTATACTGATAGAACTGTGGAAGACAGAGGCTTAAGCATTTTGTGCTGGAGCCAGATTTCCAATGCAAGTCCTTGAAGTCCTGGTTCTATGCCTTTTGATAACCAATAAACATATCCATGTAAGATAATTCTTAAATTTTTCTACTAAAGTAACTCAAATGCAGACAAGAGTTAATATGCTAAAGGCATGAAATGAGGAAGAGAAGACAGGTTAAAACTGTGGCAATTTAAAAGTCTCTTCTTTATATTCAACCTTCTAGTACATGCACAATTTTAATGTAAAAATTGCTGGGTTTACACCACAGCATTTATTTTTTATTTTTATTTTTTGAGATCATGAATGGCAGCAAAGCACAGCGCTTCAGTCAACTTTATTTATTTACTATTATTATTATATTTTTTAAAATATATATTTTATTGCGTTTTAGGTTTTGGGGTACATGTGAAGAACATGCAAGATTGTTGCATAGGTACGTACATGGCAATGTGGTTTGCTGCCTTCCTCCCCATCACCTATATCTGACATTTCTCCCCATGTTATCCCTCCCCAACTCCCCATCCCCTGCTGTCTCTCCCTTAGATCCCCCTCACAGACCCCAGTGTGTGATGCCCCCCTCCTTGTCCATATGTTTTCATTGTTCAATGCCTACCTATGAGTGAGAACATGTGGTGTTTGATTTTCTGTTCTTGTGTTAGTTTGCTGAGAATGATGGTTTCCGGGTTCATCCATGTCCCTACAAAGGACACGAACTCATCATTTTTTATGGCTGCATAGTATTCCATGGTGTATATGTGTCACATTTTCCCTGTCCAGTCTATCATTGATGGGCAATAGGGTTGGTTCCGATTCTTTGCTGTTGTAAACAGTGCTGCAATGAACATTGGTGTGCATGTGTCCTTATAATAGAATAATTTATAATCCTCTGGATATGTACTCAGTAATGGGATATCTGGGTCAAACGGAATTTCTATTTCTAGGTCTTTGAGGAATTGCCACACTGTCTTCCACAATGGTTGAACTATTTTACACTCTCACCAACAGTGTAAAAGTGTTCCTTTTTCTCCATATCCTCTCCAGCATCTGTTGTCTCCAGATTTTTTAATGATTGCCATTCTAATTGGCGTGAGATGGTATCTCAATGTAGTTTTGATTTGCATTTCTCTACTGAACGGTGATGATGAGCATTTTTTCATATGGTTGTTTTTGCCTTATAAATGTCTTGTTTTGTAAAGTGTCTGTTCGTATCCTTTGCCCACTTTTGAATGGGCTTGTTTATTTTTTTCTTGTTTATTTTTTTCTGTTTTAATTCCTTGTAGATTCTGGATATTAGCCCTTTGTCAGATGGGTAGACTGCAAAAATTTTTTCCCATTCTGTTGGTTGCCTATTCACTCTAATGATGGTTTCGTTTGCTATGCAGAAGCTGTGGAGTTTGATTAGGTCCCATTTGTCTATTTTGGCTTTTGTTGCCAATGCTTTTGGTGTTTTAGTCATGAGGTCCTTGCCTATGCCTATGTCCTGAATGGTTTTGCCTAGATTTTCTTCTAGGGTTTTTAGAGAGCCAAATCAAGAATGAACTGCCATTCACAATTGCTACAAAGAGAATAAAATACCTAGGAATACAACTAACAAAGAATGTAAAGGACCTCTTCAAGGAGAACTACAAACCACTGCTCAAGGATATAAGAGAGGACACAAACAGATGGAGAAACATTCCATGCTCATGGTTAGGAAGAATCAATATCGTGAAAATGGCCATATTGCCTAAAGTAATTTACAGATTCAATGCTATCCCCATCAAGCTACCAATGACCTTCTTCACAGAACTGGAAGAAAACCACCTTAAACTTCATTTGGAACCAAAAGAGAGCCTGCATAGCCAAAACAATCCAAACCAAAAGAACAAAGCTGGAGGCATCACACTACCTGACTTCAAACTATACTACAAGGCTACATTAGTCAAAACAGCATGGTACTGGTACCAAAACAGAGATATAGGCCAATGGAACAGAAGGAGGCAATGCCACACATCTACAACCATCTGATCTTTGACAAACCTGACAAAAACAAGCAATGGGGAAAGGATTCCTGTTTAATAAATGGTGTTGGGAAAACTGGCAGGCAGTGTGCAGAAAGCAGAAACTGGACCCCTTCCTGACACCTTACACTGAAATTGACTTCAGATGGATTAAAGACTTAAACATAAGACATAACACCATAAAGACAGCCACTTTCTGATTGTGAAGTGATAAGCCTGAGGTCAAAGACTAGCAGACTGAAGACAGTGGCATGAAAAGCCCTGATTATTGATGAGAATTCTTAGTTGCTGAACCAATCTTAAGACACTCTCCCTCCAGATTTATTGTTACATGAGGAAAAAATAGTTCCTAATTAAAATAGGTTTTTATTTGAACATTCTATAACTTGTTGGTAGAACTTTCTGATATCATCAACTGGAGATACCAAACAAAAAATTACTTTATTTTAAGAAATGAACACCTTGGAGGAGATGATTTTCTTTTCAATAAATATTAAAGAGTAAAACTAATTTAGTATGATGAGTAGAAGAGCTGTGCTAATAAAATATTAGATATTAAATAAATATCTAATATTTTAGATATTAATTTTAAATCTAAACTTTGGTTATTCTTATTAGTGTTCCTTGCTTATTATACCATTGGGGTCATTTTTAAACTTTTATTTTAGGTTCTGGGCTGCATGTGAAGGTTTGTTATACAGATAAACTCATGTCATGGGGGTTTGTTATGCATATTATCTCATCACCCACCTGCTGAGCCTAGTACACAATAGTTATTTTTTCTGCTCCTCTCTCTCCTCAAAATCATGTAATTACATGCAAATTAAACAACATCCTCCTGAGTAATTTTTGGGTAAATAATGAAATTAAGGCAGAAACCACTGTGGTCTTAAAATGTAAACATTTTCCAACTTCTTCTATCTTTTTAATTGTGAGAAGACTAAGAGTTTTTAAAAAATGCTAAAAACGCTTAAACCAATTAGAATAGTCCTTTCGTGGCTTCTTATCAACTACATGTTGAGCATTTCAAATCTGAAAATTCAAACTTTTAAACATTTCAAAATCTAAAACTAATTTTTTTTAATTAAAAAATTTTTTTTTCTATAAGTAATACAGATGGTTTTTGGTCACATGAGTAAATTCTTTAGTGGTGATTTGTGAGATTTTGATTCACTCATCACCTGAGGAGTATACACTGCACCTATTTGTAATATATTATCCCCCACCCCCTCCCATCCATTTCCCCCAAGTCCCCAGAGTCCACTGTGACAGAACAGGAGCATGGTCATCTTGGACACTGTCACTTTAAGCTCCAGCCCTCTTTCTAGCCTCATGCATTTCAGGAAAATCACTTCTGTTCTAACTACAAGCAACCAGAAAGAGCAGACAGTAAAACACAGTTAAGACAGCTCAGGCACAGAGGAAGGTAGCAGGAAAGTCTTTTGGGTAACTGCAAAACTTCACCCTCATACAATGAGCCCCAATAAAACAGTGGGCCTTAACAAGCACATTCCTTTACCTTCAGGTACAAATAAGATAGGGAAGCTAAAAGCAGACTCCAGGCATGTGCCTGTCACTGCAGAAAGATGTATGGGAACTGACATACAAATTCTCCCTCCCAGATAAGCACGATAAAGAGAGACAGAAGCAGTCCAAGCCTGTGATAAACTCTGCCCCCCTGAATTCTTTTCTTTTTGTTTGTTTTGTTTTATTATACTTTAACTTCTGGGGTACAGGTGCAGATTGTGCAGGATTGTTACATAGGTATACACATGCCATGGTGGTTTGCTGCATCTATCCCCCTGTCATCTACATTAGGTATTTCTCCTAATGTTACCCCTCCCCAATCACCCACCCCCTGCCATCCCTCCCCTATCCCCCCCACCCTCCAACAAGCCCTGGTGTGTGATGTTCCCCTCCCTGTGTCCATATGTTCTCATTGTTCAACACTCACTTATGAGTGAGAATATGCAGTGTTTGTTTTTTTGTTCTTGTGTCAGTTTGCTGAGAATGATGGTTTCCAACTTCATCCATGTTCCTGCAAAGGACATGAACTCATCCTTTTTTATGGCTACACAGTATTCCATGGTGTATGTGTGCCACATTTTCTTTATCTATTCTATCACTGATGGACATTTTGGTTGGTTCCAAGTCTTTGCTATTGTAAACAGTGCTCTTAGTCTATAAGAGAGTGTGGCTCTGACCTAACTCAGCCAGAAGCCCCTCTCAGGTTTGTTTTCTAACATAAACCTATCCTTGTTGACTGTTGAGCCACCCTTTGTGTTTCTTTCCTCTTTCTTTAATTCTTACTCACTGTATCATTCTTATGCTTATAAGAATGTGTCCTCATAGCTTAGCTCCCACATATCAGTGAGAACATACATTGTTTGGTTTTCCATTCCTGAGTTACCTCACTTGGAATAATATTCTCCAATCTCATTCAGCAAATGCCAGTAATTAATTCCATTTTATGGCTGAGTAGTATTCCATTGTGTAAATATATCACAGTTTCTTTATCCATTAGTAGATTGATGGGCATTTGGGTTAGTTCCACGATTTTGCAATTGTGAATTGTGCTGCTATGAACGTGCATGTGCAAGTATCTTTTTTGTATGATGACTGTTTTTCCTTTGGGTAGATACTCAGTAGTGGGATTACTGGATCAAATGGTAGTTCTACTTTTAGTTCTTTAAGGAATCTACACATTGTTTTCTCTAATGATTATCCTAATTTACATTCCCACCAGCAGTGTAGAAGTGTTCCCTGTTTACTGCATGAAACTTTCTCCAAGGTAGACCAAATAATAGGCCATAAAACAAGCATTAATAAGTTTAAGAAAATTGAAATTATATCAAGCACTCTCTCAGATCACAGTGGAATAAAACTGAAGATCAACTCCAAAAGGAAGCTTCAAAACCATGCAAATACATAGAAATTAAATAACCTGCTCCTAAATGAGCATTGGGTCAAAAATGAAATCTAGATAGAAATCAAAAAATACTTCAAATTGAATGACAATAATGACAAAACCTACCAAAACCTATCAAAACCTCTGGCATACAGCAAAGCAGTGCTAAGAAGAAAGTTTATAGCCCTAAATACCTGCATCAAAAAGACTGAAGGAGCACAAACTGACATTCTGAGGTTACACCTCAAGAAACTAGAGAAACAAGAATAAACCAAACCCAAACCCAGCAGAAGAAAGGAAGTAACCAAGATCAGAGCAGAACTAAATAAAATTTAAACAAATGAAAAAATACAAAAGATAAATGAAACAAAAAGCTGGTTCTCTGAAACTTTTTGAGCACCAACACAATGTTCACAGGAAATGTTCATTGGAGCATTTGGATTTCAAGTTTTCAGACCTGGCATGCTCCACCCATAAGTATGTAATGCAAATATTCCAAAATCTGAAGAAAAAAAAATTAAAAATCCACAACATTTCTGGTCCCAAGCATTTTGGATAGGGGATATTTAACCTGTATAACCAGGACAGAATCATCATTCTCGCCTCTCATCACTGCCTCATTCACTTCAGTTCTCGCTTCACCAAGAAAATCAGAGGCAGAGGCTTCAGCAACCTGGTGCTGGCTTCTAACACATATTAGACCCAGGTGGAATGGGAGCAAAGAACACTGTCATCCACAAAGGACCAGCATCTAGGAAATGGTAAGTTGCTGCCTCATGTCATAGAACAAAAGACCTACATCTAGAACAGGGAGAGTTCTGTTTATAAAGAGAAATAGTAGTAACTGATGTACTACTCTCCCTAAGGCCCCCAATGTCTATGAATCTTCTCTAATCTTCCACCAGTTTTACCTGAGTGTCAGAAATACACAAATGGGAAAGAAAGTGGTGTATCTAAGTCTTGGATTACTACTTGAAATGATGAGGACATTATGCTAAGTTAAATAAACAAGACATAAAGAGAAAAACACTGCATGATCTCACCTATACGTGGAATCTAAAATAGTCAAATTCATTGAAGCAGAGAATAATGTATTTGTGGGTTTCCAGGGGGTGGTGGGAGGGGAAATTTTGCTAGATCTTAACATTCTCTATATATTTTGGAATATAATCTATGGCAAAACACAGAGGGAATACTAGATCTTCAGGAGAAAGCCCTAAAAATTTCAATTACCATAGAAAATAAGAATTTTCCTCTGTACCAAAATGACTACAGTGTGAAAAATTAAGCTATCACTCCCTGTGAATTAAAGCATGTAGTTATGTGGCCGAAGTAGGTCAATATCACAGCATAAACATTTTCTCATTTGGAAATTAATGTTTCAGTGGTAACAGAGTAAACAGCACCCTCTGATGGGAACTGTTGACTTAGACAAGATTTGTACTAATTAAAAGAAAAAAGATGTTCTAAACAATGATCCAAATAAAGACTCTTAAGCAGGGTAGAGCATTGATTTTTGACTCAAAACTCAATTAAGATTCTTGGAACATATGTCTAATTTTAACAACTGAAGAAAATATTATATATTGCAATCTGGTAGAAGAAAAGTTTGATAACTATTTTGTACTCTCCTTTCACTTCCCCTTCTGTCACTGTGAAAAGCATTTGAGCTCATGAGTTTTAGAAGCCAAGGCAGCACAGAAGAGCTCTTTCTCTTTCCTCCCCACCTTCTATCTTCCTATTCTGGAAGATAATAAATAATGAACACAGTCATCTGAAAACATTCTACCACCACCTCTACCTTTATTTTTATCTGTTAAGCAATGGGAATGATAACCCTTAAAGAAGACATGCCAAATTAGCCAGGCATGGTGGCACTTACCTGTAATCTCAGCTACTCAGGAGGCTGAGGCAGGAAAATTGCTTGAACTCAGGAGGCAGAGGTTTAGTGAGTCAAGACTGTGCCACTGCACTCCAGGCTGGGTGACACTGCAAGACTCCATCTCAAAAAATAAATAAATAAAAGAAAATGCCAATATAGTAAGAAACTCATATAAATAACAATTGAAAGAAACTAAAGAATTAGAGAATAGACACAAATTCACTGTACTTACTAGATTATACTTGCATGCATGCACACACACACATAATTTATGGTCACTTTATTTTTGACAGGGATGCCTAGACAATTAAATGGAGAGAGAGCATAGCCTTTTCAACAAATGGTGCTGGAACAACTGGATGTACATATTCAAAATAATAAATTGGACACCTGCCTTACACTATAAAAATTAACTAAAGGGATAATTATGTATCTAAAGGTAAGAAGTAATATTATAAAACTATCAGAAGAAAACAACAGGCAAGACATCATCAAGAGAGTTAAGAGACAATCCACAGAACAGAAGTATTTTAAAGCACATATCTGACAGGATCTAGTATCCTGAATACACTGATCATTGTAACAGCATAAAAATATTAAAAGACAACCCAATTTTAAAATAAGGAGAGGATTTGATAAAACATTTCTTCAAAAAGATATTTTTAAAAAGCAAATAAACTCAGAAAAAGATGTTCAATATTATTGGTAATGAGGGAAATGTGAATCAAAACCGTAATGAAATATTACACTAACATGACTATAATTAAAAAAAAAAAGATAATACCAAGCATTGGTGAGATGAGGTTGTAAAGGAAGTTGTCGCTCTGGTGGGAACACCAAATAATGCAGCCATTTTGAAAACCATTCTAGCAGTACCACAAAACATTAAAGATAGAATTAACATATAACCCAGTATTTTCTCTCCAAAATGTGTGCCCAAGAGAAAATAAAACCTATGTCCACAGGAAAACCTGTATATGAGTGTTCATTAGCACCATGACTCATAATAGTCAAGAACTAGAAAAATCCAAATATCCATTAACTGATGAATGGGTAAACAAAATGTGGCATATTCATACAATTGAATATTACATGATAAAGTAAAGGAATGAAGCACATTTATAAGTTACAACATGGATGAACCATGAAAATGTTATGCCGAGTGAGGAAAGCCAGTTGCAAAGAACACATGTTGTATTACTCTATTTACATACAATGTCCATAGCTGCAAATTCACGGACAAAACATCCCTAAAAAGAAGACTGGTAATTGTCTAGGATTGGGGGTGGAAAGATAGGAGGAGAGTGGCTAAATGGTTTGGGGTTTCCTCTGGAGGTGACATGAACACTCTTAAATTGACTGTGATTATGTTTGCACAGTTCTGTGAGTAAAGCAAAAACCACTGCATTGCGCACTTCACATGTGTGAATTACATGGTGTGTTAGTTTTATCTAAATAAAACTGTTTCCAGGAAAAAATAGTAAACTTTACATAAAAGAAAACATGAAATAAAACAGAAATCAGAAAATATTTTGAAGTGAATGAAAACATAAGTATAACATTTGAAAATACATGTAATATAGTTAAATACAGTGCTTACATGGCAATTTATGGCACCCAACTGTCTATACTGGAAAAGAGTGGTTTCAAGTTAGACGTAAACTCCTATCTCATAAAACGTCAAGAAAGAAAATAATTTTAAACTGAAAATAAGCAGAAAATAAAAGAGTAAGGATAATGATTTTAAAAAGTAGGAAACAGAATACGAATATATAAATAAGTTCATTTAAAAGCTGTGTTTTTTACATCAATAAAAGTGATATTACTCTAACTAGTTTGGGCAAAAAAGGAAAAGATAAAAATTAGCAATATCAGATACATTAGAGAATGTGGCTACAAAGCCTACACACATTAAAGAAAAATAAGGGACTACTATGAACAAATTTATAGTTACTTAATTTGCAAAAAAATGAAATGGACCAATTATTGCTATAAATTGATAAAAATTGCCATTTTGGGCAAATGAACTTATATATGAAAGAGAAACCGTGTCCTCATTCTGATACCCTTAAGCTAAACACAATGATATATAATATACTACAAATGTATATAATGGGGTTGTATATTGACTTTTATCCTCCTGTAGACACTGGAGAAAATCCCTCATCTCACACTTACTAGATGAGAATACTCTCTGCCCTGGTCTGCACTGAATTCTTCTGTGTGTCCTATACTACTTCTGCTGCTCCTCTTCTATGTAAGTCATTCTGCATTGACAAGCTTTTCTCATAACTTGGGTCTTTATTCTCCATCTCTGTTTATGGATTAATTAATTGTTCCCATTAAGTAGAGTTCTAATTAAAGTTTTGTAAGCTTATTGTATTATGAAATATAGCATAAATATACATAGATAATATAGATATAAACGTGTATAAAATATATACTTCAGCCAATTTTTATAAAATGAGCAGCTTTTCAAGTGATGTCAATTTTATTCAACAGAAAATTTGACATACATATTCTTGATAATATGAATACAACATTTTGCTATGTTTAATAATGCTTTCTTTTAATCTTTTTAGTATACTTTAAATGCTGAGATACAGGTGCAGAATGTGCAGGTTTGTTACATGCCATGGTGGTTTGCTGACCCATCACCCTGTCATCCACATTAGGGATTTCTCCTAATGCTATCCTTCCCCTAGCTCCCAACTCCCCAACAGACTCCAGTGTGTGATGTTCCTTGCCGTGTGTCCATGTGTTTTCATTGTTCAACACCCACTTATGAGTGAGAACATGTGGTGTTTGGTTTTCTATTCCTGTGTTAGTTTGCAGCTGAGAATGATGGTTTCCAGCTTCACCGTGTTCCTGCAAAGAACATGAACTCATTCTTTTTATGACTACATAGTATTCCACGGTGTATATGTGCCACATTTTCTTTATTCAGTATATCATTAATGGGCATTTGTGTTGGTTCCAAGGTCTTGCCATGGTGAATAGTGCTTCAGTAAACATATGTGTGCATGGGTCTTCATAAACATGTGAGCATCTTTGTCATCTGTATTCACCTCAGAAAAGGACAAAGAGAAGGTGGAAAGGGCACACATTGGCCTTGAAATCGTGTACACCATGTCTGGAACTCAGTCACATGGAAGAGCACACTGGAAGAAAGACTGGGAAATGTGTGTTTTAGAGGAAGAGTGAATAGCAGTAATCGCTGCCACACTGTTAAATAATGATATAATTATCATTATATCACTGTGTCAATTGTTATCAATGTGAGATTAAATAAAACATTAAATGTAAAAATGTGCTCCTCACCCTAGAACTTAGTAAGCACCAATAATAATTATTGTTTATCTAGGCCACTCTTATTTTTTTATTTATCGTATAGGCCAGAAGAAAATAACATATTCACATATGAACAACAGAGCTATGAAATGTGAAATATGAAGGATACTCATAAGATTTTTTTCTTGAGTATTTTGCTTTTATTTGTTGTTTCAAGACATTTTTATTTACTAAAGCAATATTCATAATTAACTGATTTTAAAAGTAGAAAAAATTGTGTAATTAAAAAGGAAATAAAACTCTGCCCAATTTAGAATCCAATACCCAAGTCCTGATCCCAGCTCTGCGACCTATATGTTATGGTTTGGAACAAGCCACAAACATCTCTGAACACCAGACCCATCATCCATGAAACTGAATCTAGAATTCCTTCCCTCATTTACCTCCCAGTTCTCCCTGAAGAGCACAGAGACTGACAGATGGGACAGTGCAAAGGAAACTGCACAAATCTCCTTCAAAAAGCAACTATAACACCTGGACATGTTTCTATATTGATGTTTGCAGTGGGTTAATTCAACTCTATGGCAGAAAGACTTTAAACAGTGCAAATGATTCCACCAGCCTTTCCTTCAGTGATAAAGATTAAGGCTCTCCCCTCAAATGTAACACTCCATGACAATGAGTAACAATTTAATGTTTAAAGATATTTCTTGGCAAGGCACGGTGGCTCATGCCTGTAATCTCAGCACTTTGAGAGACCGAGGCGGGTGGATCACAAGGTCAGTGGCTTGAGACCAGCCTGGACAACAGGGTGAAACCTCATCTCTACTAAAAATGCAGAAATTAGCCAGGCGTGGTGTCACATGTCTGTAATCCCAGCTACTCAGGAGGCTTAGGCAGGAGAATCGCTTGAATCTGGGAGGTGGAGTTTGCAGTGAGCAGAGATCCCGCCACTGCACTCCAGCCTGGGTGACAGAGCAAGCCTATGTCGCACAAAAAAAAAAAAAAAAAAAAGTATTTCTTTTCCACAAAAAGCTACATGCTTGATCTGGTGCAAAGCTTAATTAAGAGTGAGTGACATGTCCCAACACCAGAGAGAAAAACTAGTTGTGCCAGGTTTATGGGATTTCTCAGTATTTGATTGGAACATATTTTACCTTTTCTGAAAATAAAACTGATTTCATCTGTGTTTTGAGGCTCTTCACATGAAAGATCAGTGATCTAGTTTAATCCACCTCTTTGGCCACTTCAAATAGTGATAAAATACATAAAGTATGGACACACCTCTGAAATGTCCACAGAGTACCAAATAGCACAGATAGTATTTACTTATTTAAATACACTATCTTTTAACTAAGGAAAACAATTTTACCAAAAGGGACAGCAAATAAATGATAAAGAGAAGCCTCCAATCAACTTCAACTATTTTGTAAGAATAGAATTTGTTAAGGATTAAATCAGATATGCTGCAACTGAGGTCAGCAATGAGAAATGAGTGGACATTTCAAACCGTAAGTCAAAAATTTAGCAATGCCGAACATCAAAAACAAACAACGAGCCAACAAACAAGTTAAGCTAAATTTTCTAATACCAAAATATTGAATGGAGATTAGAAAAGGAAAAAATAGTAAATATTATTATGGTTATCTTAGAAAATAGTTGTCCATATTTTTGAGTAATCATATTTTTGCCTGATTTCCCAAAGGAAAAATAATTGTTCTCCTATTCCAGAAAAGGCTGACACAATTTGTTAACTTTTGTATATCCAATCGTTTTCAAACTATCCTATCTCTCTCAGCTGCAGTTTGAGGTTTTCACAGCTTAAAATCCATATGGAAGGAACATATGAAAGCCAAGAAAAACAAGTGTGATTTGGTTTGTCCTAGGACTCCCAGGTCTCTGAGATTAATATCAAACAATTTCAGCTTTTACCCCACTCCGAAAAATCCTGTAATCTCCACAGTTCTCTAGAGCTTCCAAGGAGAGGCAAATTCTAAGTAAAGGATTTTATTTTCCATCATTTTACATTCTAAATTCTGTCTTCCTAAGTAGAATTTCAAACATCACTCACTTTTTTTTTTTAATCAAGAAGTTGCTATTCCTTCTCTACCTGATTCCCCGCAAATGTGGACACAGCTTTTCCACTTTCATTCCTCAAATAATAATACCACTTGTATATTATAATTGTTATCAAAGCCTAATGTGGAGTACAAGGTACAGTGCTCCACGGAATAGAATAAAAATTCAAATTACTCACAAAAATTAAAAATAACATAATTAAACAACAGAAAATCAAGGTGGTTTCTATAATCGTATGGACCATTCTCAACAGAGGGACCTCATTTATCAGCTGTTTGTCTCTTTGGGTCTTTTTCACTTGCATGCCTGGATCTCTGAAATAAATGACCCTGATAACATTTCAAACTCATTTTTTTAATTTGCTGAAAAACTCACCCCCTGTTTGAATTTTTGCTGACTTAAAAGATGTCCTCTTTCCCACAATAAGAACCATCAAACTGTTTTCTTAAACAAACAAACATGATAGACTATATAAAGAAAACATGGCACATATGCACCATGGAATACTATGCAACCATAAAAAAGGATGAGTTCATGTTCTTTGCAGGGACATGGATGAAGCTGGAAACCATCATTCTCAGCAAACTGACACAAGAACAGAAAACCAAACACTGCATGTTCTCACTCATAAGTGGGTGTTGAACAATGAGAACACATCGACACAGGGAGGGGAACATCACACACCTGGGCCTGTCGGGGGATGGAGAGCTAGGGGAGGGAGAGCAGAGGAGTGGAAGGTTAGGGGAGTGATAGCGTTAGGAAAAATACCTAATATAGATGACGGGGTGATGGATGCAGCAAACCACCACGGCGTGTGTATGCCTGTGTAACAAACCTGCACATTCTGCACATGTACCCCAGGGCTTAAAGTATAATTTTAAAAAGTTTAAATTTACACAAGAAGGAAAAAAAGAAGCAATACTCATTCCCCACAATAAGAACCATCAAAATGTTTTTCTAAACAGACATAAAAGAATTGATACCCATCCTGTCAGAAATTCATGTATCATTCTGGAACAAAGCACAGTCAACTTCCAAATTAGAAACGTTTTCTTATATTCCATGTTAACTAAAATAAAAATAGTGAAACAGTAACAAAACGTATTAGAAGACTAGTGGACTCGAAATCAGAAGGCAAAGTGTTTGGTTTAGACTTTTTCCTTAAGAAGTTGCATGACTTTAAGTAAATCATTTCCATGAAGAGCTTCACTTTCCCATCCATTTAATAACTGTCCTTCTTTTATGTGCCGGTTTGTGTGTAAAAAGAAATAAGAAAACTATTTGACAACAAAAAAAAAAGGTTAATCTATGCTCTTTAAAGTTGCAAAGTAGGGTATACTTACCAGTCCTTAAGAAACTTTCCATCTCTGGCTTTTAAAGGAGACATATGTTTGCCCAGAAGATGATGGAAAGATGGTAACAGAAACAGACTGTCTGATTCCCGCCTCCAATGACAAATGGTGGATAATAATTTCCATCTCTCTGACAACACAATGATTCAGAAAGTGTTAATTTGCTTGATCATTTGCAGGCAATTTATTTTTTCTATCTTTTCCTAGAGGAAAGAGTAATGTTGAAAATAACAACATAAAAAATATAAATTTCTTCTTTAATGCTACCACTATACAAGAAAAAATGTGAGAAGAAAAGAATTACACAAATGATGAGGAAAGGAGGAAGACATGCTCTATGGAAAGGGGAAATAAATTACTGAGAGAAGACTCCAATTTTCTTCACTGCAGTAAGAAAGAATTAGGATAAGAAGAGTACTACTAAAATATCATAAATAACAATAGAAGTTCCCTGTCCTATAACTACATGTGCAGAAAGATACTACTTCTAATCAAATTTTTTTCCTATTAAGGTGTTTTCTCAGAGAAAGTTGAACATTTTATTCATCAAACTGTAGATTAAGGGGTTCATCAAAGGAGCTGTATTGGTGTAAATGACAGAAGAAATCTTTCCCTCATCCATGGACCCAGCAAAAGATGGTTTGAAATATATAAATGCACATGATTCAAAGAACAGATAAAGAGCAATTATGTGGGAGCTGCAGGTGTTCAAGGCTTTGGACCTGCCCTCCTTGGAGCTGATGTGGAGGATGATGGAGAGGCTGCAACCACAAGAGATAAATATGGTGGCAATGGGCACAATGAAAATGATGGCTGCTGCAATGGAAGCCACCAGCTGATTGATGTAGGTGCCGGTGCAGGACAGCTGAGCAGAGGGAGGATGTCACACAAATAGTGATTGATGGTGTTTGCATTGCAGAAGGTCAGTCTCAGCATGCATCCAGTATGGGCCATGGCACTAGAAAACGCCAGCAAGTATGAACCAAGCATAACGTGAGAGCACACTTTAGGGGACATGGCAACATTATACAAAAGTGTGTTACAGATGGTTTCATGGTGATTATAGGCCATTGAGGTAAGCTAATAGCATTCAGAAATGCCAAAAAAAAAAAAAAAAAAAACAGGAAAAGAAAAGCTGGGATATGCACCCCATGTAGGAGATAATATTCTTCTCTGTTATGAGGTTCATCAGCATTTTGAGCATAAACACAGAAGATTAACAGAGACCTATGAAGGACAAGTTAAAGAGGAAAAAGTACATGGGGTGTGAAAGTGTGAATTGAGCAGTGACAGTTACCAAACCCCAATTTCCCAACACAGTGGGAAATACAGTGACCATATACATTACTTGAAACAGGAAGAACAGGGCAAGTTGGAGATCTGGCTGTTCTATTAACTGCCAAAATGATTTTCGTCATGAAAGAGCCATTTTCAGGAGTCATTCTTCTCTAAGGGTATCTGTGGACACAGGAAAACAAGCTTCCATTCAAGAGCAACACATCTCTCCCCACAATTTCTCCTCTCATACAAGCGGAGTATATGCTGGGATTATCTGAGACTAGCCTAATATGGACCCACATAATCTGCCTTTACTACTAGCATGACACTGAGTGACACTGACTTCCCCTTTTTCAAGTTGTAGTAAGCCAAATACAGCACAGAACACCACCACTTTAGCCTAACAGCATGAAGGCCAATGCTACCACATGCAAACATGACTCCTGGAAAAAACAAAAGATAAGGGAGAAGAGTGGACCAGGACAGAATCATTCATCCCTCATTTCTTAATTTCTTCATTCACTTGAGTCCTCTCATTACCAATAAAGTTAAAGGCAGAGGCTGTGGCAACCTTGTGCTGGCCTCTTACATAGATTCAACGCAGGTAGGGGGAGAGAACAAAGGACATTGTTTCTAATCCAAAAGTAAGGGACCAAAGTCTAGGAGAGGTTATGTTACTGTCCCACGTCACAGAATCAAAGCCCTACATCTAGAATGGAGAGAGTTCTGTCTATGGAGAGGGAACTTACTGATTAGACACTGCAACCACTGGTTTCACTGGCGCCTCTGAACATTATCTGCTCCCTTCTTGAACAGATTTTTCTGCTGGGTTCACCTGAGTATCCGGACAGCGTTGAATGGGAATGTAAATACCGTATCTTAGAGCCCTGGACTTCCATCTCAAAACAAAGAGGACGTGAATGTATGTGGAATTCAGAAACACCCTCCTTAGGCCAGAAAACTTTGGCGTTTCCTTATCCTTATTTGCCACTGTGGCCCTTGAAGTGCAATTTCAACCTCTGAGGCTTTAGTTTCTTTAATTCTAAGATATAGACCAGACTTAACCTTCATTGTGTCCTTCTGAATTATACATTATTGTTTTTATTATAAATTTGATTCCTCTCAAGTAGCAGACAAAACAAAGTTTTTATTATTATCCTTTCTGTCACTTAGTAGGACATAAAAGATTTAATGTCCATTTAATGATATAATGTACCTTGTTATATGCAGGGTTGAAGCTTCCTCCACCACTTCCCCAGGGAACATGGTTTAGGTTTAAGCAAGATATGGGCTTTGTCTTTATACCCTGGACTACGATTTCTCTTTTGTTTCTTAGAGACTCCATATTTTATCAAGTTTTTCTTCTCCTGAGGCATTGTACATCCCCTAAAGCAGAGTGCAAATAAACTCCCATCTCCCATAATCTTCACATCTGATGGGAATTCTGTTTCATTGGTTCTTTCTTTTTTCCTCATCCTGAGTGAAAATTCTTCACAGGATCTGCGTGCAGTCTTTATTTCTTTCTCTCTCTCTTTTTTTTAATTTTTCTGAGACAGGGTTGTCACTGTATCACCAAGACTGAAGTTCAGTGGCACCATCACAGCTCACTGTAGCCTTGACCTCCCAGGCTCCAGTGATCCTCCCACCTTAGCTTTTCAAATAATTGGGACTACAGGAACGTGCCACTATGCCTGGATTTTGCTTATTTTTTGTAGAGATGGGGGTGATCTCCCTATGTTGTTGGAGTTGGTCTTGAACTCCTGGCCTCAAGCAATACTACCACCTGGACCTCCCTAAGTGCTGGGATTATAGGCATGAGTTGCCCCACTCAGCCTTTGTTATTTCTTTATCAGAAATTTTTCTAGGTGGCTCAGTCTGATCAGGCCACTATGACAAAATATCATAGACTAGGTGTCTTAGGAAAAACAGAAATTTGTTTCTCACAGTTCTGGAGGCTAAAGGCTAAGATCAAGACCCCAGTGTTCAGCATCTGGTGAGGCCCTGCTTCTAGGTAGACAGCTGCCTTCCTACTCTAACCGCACATGGCAGAAAGGGCAAAGCTACCTGTGGACCTCTTTTATAAGGATGCTAATTCTATTCAAGAGGGCTTTGTCTCCATGATCATCTACAAAAGATCTCACCTCCTAATACTGTTGCTTTGGGGGCGAGATATTTAACATATATAGGGGAGACATACATTCAAACTACAGCACAAAGGTGGCAGTAACTCACTTCAGTTGTCTCTCATGGGATATCATTGAAAAAAATTAATATCTTAATTCCCTTTTAAAATTTTTACATCTAAACACCTACATGAGTGTCCTGCCGAGTCCTTAAATGTAACATTTCCTTAGTGAGGTCATCAATTTATTCTCACCATGGTAGTTCAGAGTTTGGGCTATGCAGTTATAGGAAATGTGTGGGAATCCCATTCCCAGGCTTACTAACTTAGGCAACTTATTTAACTTTCCTGCGACTTTGGTTCACATATGTAAAATAAGAATGTTAAAATATAGCATCATTTATAGGGTTTTTATGATGATTAAATGAAAAAATATAAGTAGAATGGTTAGAACAGTGGTAAATAGGCAATAAATATCAGCTGTCGCTATTTCTGTTCTCACAGCTTCTGGTACATCCTTTATCATAAAACTCATAGTGTGTGTGTGTGTGTGTGTGTGTATGTGTGTGTGTGTGTCAAGGCATTGCTCTTCTCCCAGGTAAGAGCTCAGTGACAGGATCACAGCTCACTACAGCCTCAACCTCCTGAACTCAAGCAATCCACCTCAGCCTCCCAAGTAGGTGGAGCTACAGGTGCATGCCAACACGCCTGGCTAATTTTTGTATTTTTTTTTTTTTTTTTTTTGTAGAGACAAAGTTTCACCATGTTGACTAGGTGGGCCTGGAACTCCTGGGCTCAAGGGATCTGCCTGCCTAGGCCTCCCAAACTGCTGGGATTACAGATGAAGACATTTTTGCTCCCTTTAATTTCTGTGTTCCCCCTTTATACTATAAGTTCTATAAGGATAAATAAATTTCATTTCTGTCTTCTTTAATATTTAATTCTTTGTTCCAGGTGCTAAGTATGGTTTATAGTACACAGTGTGTACTAAGTAAATATTTGTTGAAATTGCATTGTTCTCTGGCCAAAGCCATTCAGAGTATTTTCTACATCTCTCACATGCTAAAAAACAGACCTCACAACCCCAATAACCCCCAATCTTTTCCCTCAATTCCTACACAATTTCTGGCACATTTTAGTTTGTAACTGAACTGTGCAACTGAATTACAGTGGCTCCTAACAAAATATCACAGACTAGAGAATAATTCTAATCTTTTCTCACGTACTTACTCTATTCAGCCATTTACATTGCTACTGGAGTAAACTCTGAAGGCACAGATCTCTCTGTCTAGCTCAAGAACTTCCAATGGTTCTCCATTATCCACTGGACAATCAAAACTATGTAATAAAAACACGTTTTAAAATTGTGATTTAACATTGTTTAAAATTCAAGTAGAAGTTGAGTCAGGGTTAGAGTTCATGAGAAGCCATGAAACAACTGTTATGATTGGTTAAAGTATTTTGGACACATTGAGTATTATGCAAATTATGTCTTCCTAGCAAATATAAGAAATAAAATGTTAGAAATATTTACATTTTAGAGACCATAGCAATTTTTTTAAAAGGAAAAAAAAAAGATTAAAAAACAGATAACCAAACCAAACAAAAAATACTGGCAGGCAACTGAAGATTATACTTAAAATTTAAGTTTATACCTACACAATTTTCCTTCTCATCATAATAAATTACTGTTTCTCTTCTTAATACTTACTGAAAAAGAGGAGGGAGGAATCACCCCGAGGTGTTCATCTGCTAAAATTACATATAATATATAAAATTATATATAATATATAAAATTACATATTATATTTCAAATGTTTCATCATTACTAGATATGTAAAAAATTACATATTATGTATAATATATACATAATTACATATATACACACATATATATTACATATACTATATAAGAAACATAAATATATATGCAGTCATGCATCACGTAATGATGGGATATATTCTGAGAAATGCATCATTAGGCAATGCTGTCATGCAAACATCATAGAGTGTACTTACACAAACCTAGATGAAACAGCCTACTACAAACCTAAGCTATATAGTATTGCCTACTGCTCGTAAGGTACAAATCTGGACATCATGTTACCTTAAGAAATACTGCAGGCAACTGTAACACAATGGCAAGTATTTATGTATCTAAATGTAGAAGAAGTAAAGTAAAAATATATTATATAAAAAACTAAAAATGGTATACCTGTATAGGGCAGCTACCATGAATAAAGTTTGCAGAAATGGAAATTGTTCTGGGTGAGTCAGTGAGTGAGGGGTGAGTGAATGTGAAGACCTAGGATATTACTGTACACTACCGTAGACTTTATAAGCACTGTTTGCTTGGTCCACACTAAATTTATAGAAACTTTTTTCTTTCTTCATCTAAATTAACTTTAGTTTACTGTAACTTTTTACTTTATAAGCTTATCTCTTTTTTTTTTTAACTTTTTGACTCTCTTAACACTTAGCTTATAACACAAAGTCACTGTGCAGCTGAACAAAAACATTTTTTCCTTCATATCCTAATTCTATCAGCTTTTTTACTTTAAACGTTTTTATTATCTTTACACTTTTTAAACTTTTTTGTTAAAATTTAAGACAGAAGCACACACACATTAGCCTAGGCCAGAGTCAGGGTCATCAATATTACTGCCTTCCACCTCTACATCTTGACCCACTGGAAGGTCTTTAGGGGCAATAACAAAACATGGAGCTGTCATCTCCTATGATAACAATGCTTTATTCTAGAATATCTCCTTTAAGAAACCCTGCTTGTGGCTTTTTTTTTTTAATTGTACCTTAGATTCTGGGGTACATGTGCAGATCGTGCAGGCTTGTTGCATAAGTACATACATGGCAAGGTAGTTTGCTGTTTTAGAGTTTACTTCATATTTTATAATTAGAAGGAGTACCCTCTACAACAGTGATAAACAGTGCAGTATAGTAAATACATAAAGCATAACATAATCACTTAAAATTGTATGCATTATACTGGCAGCACAGTAAGCTTGTTCACCTCAGCACCATTACAAACTTGTGAGTAATGCATTGAGCTACGACTTTCAATGACTACAATGTCACTAGGTGATAGAAATTTTCCAATTCCATTGTGATATTGTGTATATGTGGTCCTCTCTTTGACAAAATTGTCTTTATACCATGAATAACTGTATATACAAGTGTATCTCATTGTATCGTGCTTCATTTTATTTTGCTTTCCAGATATTACGATTTTTACAAATTGAAGGTTTGTGGCAACCCTTCATCCAACAAGTCTATCAACATCATTTTTTCAACAGCACATGCTCACTTTATGTCTCTGTATCACATTTGGGTAATTTATGCAATATTTCAAGTTTTTCATTATTACTATATCTGCTATGGAGATCTGTGATCAGATGTTACTATTGTAATTGTTTCAGGGCACCACAAACCACACCCGTATAAGATGAAAACTTAACTGATAAGTACTGTGTGTGTTCTGATTGCTCCACTGGCCAGCAGTACCCCAACTTTCTCCCTATTCTCAGACCTCCCCATTGCCTAAAACACAGCAACATTGAAATTAGGCCAGTTAAGAGCTGACAATGACCTCTAAGTGTTTAAGTGAAAGGAAAAGTCATGCCTTTCACTTTAAATCAAAAGCCACAAACAATTTAGCTTATTACAGAAGATATGTCAAAAGCCGAGATAGGCTGAAAGATAGGCCTCTTGTACTTGTTAGCCAGGATGAATCCAAAAGAAAAAACATTGCAGAAAATTAAAACTGCTACTCCAGTGAATACATGAATGATAAGAAAATTAAATAGCCTTATTGCTGATATGGAGAAAATTTCTTTCATTTGGGTAGAAGACATAATGAGCCACAACACTCCCTTAAGCAAAAACTTAATCTAGAGCAAGGTCCAAACTGTCTTCAATTTTATAAAGGCTGAGAGAGGCGAGGAAGCTGCAGAAGACAAGTTGAAAACTAACAGAGGTTGCTCCAGTTTAAGGAAAGAAACCATCTTCATAACCTAAAATGCAAGGTGAAGTAGCAGGTACAGACACAGAAGCCACAGCAAATTATCCAGAAGATCTAGCTAAGATTATGGATGAAGGTAACTATACTAAAAAACATTTTCCATATAGATAAAACAGCTTTCTATTAGAAGAAGAGGTCAGATATGGTAGCTCACACCTGGAATCCCAGTACTTTGGGAGGCCGAGGTTGGCAGATCACCTAAGGTCGGGAGTTTGAGATCAGCCTGGCCAACAGCATAAAACTCCATCTCTACTAAAAATACAAAAACTAGCTAAGTGTGTTGGTGCACCCTTGTAGTCCCAGCTACAAGGGTGGCTGAGGCATGAGAATCACTTGAACCCGGGAGGCAGAGGTTGCAGTGAGCTGAGATCACATCATCGCACTTCAGCCTGGGTGACAAAGTAAGATTCTGTATAAAAAAAAAAAAAAGAAGAAGAAGAAGAAGAAAAAAAGAAGAAGAAGAAGAAGAAGATAGATGCCATCTAAGACTTTCAGAGCTGGAGTGGAGAAGGTAATGCCTGGCTTCAAAGCTTCAATGGACAGACGACTTTATTATTAGGGGCTAATGCAGCTGGTGACTTTATGTTGAAACCAATACTCACTTATCATTCTGAAAATCCTAGGGCCATTAAGAGTTACGCTACATATACTCTGCCTGTGCTCTACAAATGGAACAACAAAGCCTAAATGACAGATTTGTTTACAGCATGGTTTAGTGAATATTTTAAGTCAACTGTTGAGACCTACTGCTCAGAAAAAAATATATATTTGTTTCAAAATATAACTGCTTATTAACCTAGTCACCCAATAACTCTGATGGAGATGTACAAAAAGATTAATGTTACTTTCATGCCTGCTAACAAAACATCGATTCTGAAGCCACTGGGTGGGGGAGTAATTTATACTTTCAAGTCTTATCATTTAAGAAGTACATTTTATAAGGTTATACCTGCCAAAGATAGTAGTAATTCCTCTGATAGATCTAGGCAAAGGAAAATATTCCAGAAAGAAATTACCATTCTAGATGTCATTAAGAACATTTGTGATTCATGGAAGGAAGTAGAAATATCAACATTAATAGGAGTTTGGGAGAGGTTGATTCCAACCCCCATGGATGACTTCAGTGAAGGAAGTAACTACCGATATGTTAAAAACAGCAAGAGAACTAAAATTACGTAAGTGGAGCCTGAAGAGGTGACTAATTGCTAGGATCTAATAATAAAACTTTAACAGCTGAGGAGTTGCTTCTTATGGATAAGCAAAGAAAGTGCTCTTTTTAAATAAATCTACTGATGAAGATGCTGTGAATATTGTGGAAATGACAAGAAAGGATTTAGAATATTACATAAACTTAGTTGATAAAGCAGTGGATGGATTTGAGGGGACCAAGTCCAATTTTGACAGAAGTTCTGCTGGGGTAAAATTTTATCAAATAACATTACATACTACAGAGAATTCTTTCATGAAATAGTCAATTCATGAGGCAAACCTTATTATTATCTTATTTTAAAAATTGCCACAGCACTACTTGCTGTCTACAAGAAATGCACTTCACCTGCAAAGACAAACATAGATGGAGAGGAAGACATAGAAAAATATATTTCACACAAATGGAAAAAATAAGCATGCAGGGGTAGCTATACTTATATCAACAAAATGCTCTTTAAGTCAAAAAACATAAACATAAAAAGAAGAAAAGAAAGCATTATAAAGCAATGAATTCAGCCAGAGGATATAACAATTATAAATACACATGCACTCAACACAAAGCATACAGATATATAAAGCAAATTTAGACCTAAAGAGATAGACCCCAATGCCATACTAGGTGGGGACTTCACTACCCCTCTTTCAGCATTGGACAGATCATCTAGAGAAATAGTCATCAAAGAACTATTAGACTTAAACTGAACTGTAGATCAAATAGACCTAACAGACATTTATAGACGTTTTATGTAATAGCTGAAGAATATATGATAAGTCAAGAATACATGATAAGGCAATTAACCCAATGATAAGACAATTAAACAGCCTTATTACTGATATGGAGAAAATTTTTGTCATCTGGGTAGAAGATAAAACCAGCCACAACACTCCCTTAAGCAAAAACTTTATCAAGAGCAAGGCCCTAACTGTCTTCAATTTTATAAAGGCTGAGAGAGGTAAGGAAGCTGCAGAAGAAAAGTTGAAAACTAGCAGAGCCTGCTTCATGAAGTTTAAGCAAAGAAACCATCTTCATAATGTAAAATGCAAGGTGAAGCAGCAGGTATGGACATAGAAGCTGCAGCAAGTTATCCAGAAGATCTAGCTAAGATTATTGATGAAGGTAGTTACACTAAACAACAGATTTTCAGATTCTCATCAGCACACACACAAAAATTCTCCAGAATAGACCATGTGTTGGTCCACACAAAACAAATCTCAACAAATACTTATAAATCAAAACCATATTAATTATATTTTCAGGAAACAGTGGAATAAAACTTGAAATTAGTAACAAAAGGAACTCTGGAAACTATACAAAGGCATGATAATTAAATACCATGCCCCCAAGAAACCACTGGTCAATGAAAAAATGGATTTCTTAAAACAAATAAAAATTGAATCAAGTTATACCAAAACCTATGAGATACCATCAAAACTGTACTAAGAGGGAAGTTAAGAGGGAAGTTTATTGCAATAAATGCCTACCTCAAAAAAGTGGAGTAAATTTTTTTAAATGATCTAAGTATGCATCTCAAGCAACTAGAAAACCAAGGGGAAAAAAAAAACTAAAATTAGTAGAAGAAAAGAAATAATATAAACCAGAGAAAAACTAAACAAAATAGAGACTAAAAAAACAATACAAAAGATCAAATAAGTGAAAAGTTGATTTTTAAAAAGAGAAACAAAATTGACACACCATTATCTATCCTAAGAAAAAAAGAGAAGACCCAAATAAATAAAATCAAAAATGTCAAAAAAGGTATTACAACTGATGCCACATAAATACAAAGTATGATTAGAGTCTATTATAAAGAACTAGAAAGCCTAAAAAAATGTATAAATTTTTGAACCCATATAAGCTATTGAGAATGAACCAAGAAGAAACAGAAAACATGAACAGACCAATAACAAGTGATGAGATTGAATCAGTAATAAAGTCTATCAACAAGGAGAAGCTCAGAACCAGATAACTTTACTGCTGAATTTTACTAAACACATAAATAAGAGAGCACCAATTCTCAAATTTTTTCAAAAAATTCAATATGAAGAAATTTTTCCTGATTCCTTCTACGAATCCAGCCTTACTTTGATACCAAAATTAGACAAGTGCATGCACACACACACACACACACACACACACACAAATATAGGCCTATATTGGTGATTAACACAGATGCAAAAATCCTCAACAAAATACTAGAAAAGTGAATCCAACAATCCATCAAAAAGTTAACACGTTATGATCAAGTGGGGTTTATCCCAGGAATGCACATTTTCTTCAATATAAGCAAATCATAAATGGAATACATCAACAGAATGAAGGACAAAAATCATAATTTTTTTCAAGATGCAGAAAAAGCATTTGATAAAAATCAACATTTCTTCATGAGAAACACTCTCAACAAATTAGATATAAAAGGAACATACCTCATCATAATAAAGGACATATATTTAAAAAACACAGTTAACATCATACTAAATGGAAAATAGCTTGAAGTGTTTCCTCTAAGAAATAGAACAAGACAAGGATGCCCACTTTCAGCACTGCTATTCAACATAGTACAGGAAGAGCTAGCTAGAGCAATTAGCCAAGAGTAAAAAAAGAAGGCATCCAAATTGGAAAAGAGAAAATCTTATTGTCCCTCTTTGCAGATTACATAATCTTACATATAGAAAAACTTAGACCCCACCAAAAAACTCTTAGAATTGATCAATGAATTCAGTAACGTTTCACGATACAAAATCAACATACAGAACTCAGTGGTGTTTCTATACACCAATAATAAACTAGATGAAAAAAAAAATCAAGAAAGCAATGACATTTATAATAGCTACAAATAAATAAGAAAATACTTAGAAATAAATTTAATCAAAGAGGTAAAATTTCTTTGTAATGAAAACTATAAAATGCTGATGGAAGATACTGAAGAGACCACAGAACAATGGACAGATATCCCATGTTCCCGGATTACAAGAATTAATATTGTTAAGATAGCCATATTACTCAAAGTATTATACAAATTCAATTCAAACTCTGTCAAAATAGCAAACACTTTCTTCACAGAAATAGAAAAAATAATTCTAAAATTCACTTGGAATCACAAAAGACTCTAAATTGCCAAAGGAATACTGATAATAACCAGCTGAAGGCATCATACTACCCGACTTTAAGATACACTAAAAAGTGACAGGAACCAAAACAGCATGGTAGTGACATAAAAACACATAGTTCAATGGAACAGACTAGAGATCCTAGGAATAAATCCATATATTTACAGCCAACTGTTTTTTGGCAAAGATGCCAGGAATGTACACATTGGGGAAAGGACACCCTCTTCAAGAAATAGTCCTGGGAAAACTGAATATCCATAGGCAAAAGAATGAATCTAGATCCCTATCTCCAATATATACAAAATTCAACTCAAAATGGATTAAAGCCTTATATGTAAAACCCCAAATTATAACATTACTGGAAGAAAACATATGGGAAACCCTGCAAGGCATTGGTCTAGGCAAAAATTTTGTAGGCAAGACTTCAAAAGCACAGGTAATAAAGCAAAAAAGAAAGAAAACAACAGAGTGAAGAGACAACCTATAGAATGGTAGAAAATATTTTCAAACTATTCATCCAACATGGAACTCAAACAACTTGTTATATATATATATATATATATATATATAACAATGCCACAGGGAGCTCTTACACACTGTTGGCCATTATGAAAAACAATTTTGACGTTTTTCAAAACACTAAAAGCAGAACTACCATAGAATCCAGGTCACATAGTAGCAGTGAGAGCACTGTCTTGGGAAGCTTAATATTCTATTCAAAATTTTACATCACAAATAGTACATTCCTCCAGACCTAATAGGTTGGCAACTTTCTCCTCCCCTCCTTTTCTAACAGTGATTGTTTGACTTTTAGGTATAGTCATTATCACACAGTTAGTGACCCCTGAAATGCCTGTCAAAAAATATGTTACATTCACACACACATAGTCTGCATAGTTATATAATTTTAACATTATGACATGCATGGTCATACAATACATAATAACTCTCTGATTTTTTAGAAGAAATCACTTTTTTTCTTTTTACTCAGCACTGCCTTCCTCTCAGCTCACTCCAATTCATTGCCCTTATTTATTTCATGTTAATAATCTAGCACAAACCCTCTCATATGTTATTATGGGTTTATATAATCTCAAAATTGCAATACGAGGTTCTAATACCTTAAAATCCATATGAAAATAACTAATCAAAGCCACAAAACTATGAGTGATTTAGTTGTCTGAGGGTTCCTCCAAGCCTCAGGTTTAACCTTTCTTTGATATCAGATAGCTTATGCCTTCATCCTACTCAGAAAAATTCTATGATCACCATAATATTTGTAAGGCCTTCCAATTTAGAAAAAAAGTAGAAGTCATAAGTAGAAGTTTTAATGGTTCTACTTTCGAAGTTTCTCCTTCCTAACTTGAGATCCTGTTACCACTCATTATTTTTCTGGTTGAAGTTTCCTTTCTTTCTCTTCCTGGTTCTCCACAAATGTGACCACAGATTTTTCACATTCACTCCTTGAAACATTATTTAATGTGTAGTCATTGTGGATTACAAATTTTATTAAAGCTTTATGTTAGTAAAAGATAAAGTAAATGTGGATTACAAATTTTATTAAAGCTTTATGTTAGTAAAAGATAAAGTAATTTACAGAACAGATACAAATTAAGATTGAGAATTTAAATTGATTGAGAATTTCAGATGGTTTCTAAACCCTCATTAATCCCCACACAGAGACGTCTTGTATATTGGCTATGTGTCTGTTTGAATTCTTGTCTAATTGACACATTGCTAGGCTCCTGTTTCTCCTATACCTCTATTCTCTGAATTACAAACTCCAGAAAATATTTCAATATACTTTTTGATTTTGTAAAACACATCAGCTCCCTACTTGAGCCAATCAATTTGCAACTATCTCAGCTTAATAGATCTCCACTTTCACACAGCCCCAAAAACACAGATTGTTTCCCAGAACCAAAAACTAAAGCAACAACCATCCTGAGATTAACTTATATATTATCTAGAAGCAAAGTGCACTTAACTGTCCAAAAGAAATGTTTTCTCATATAGTATTTCATGTTTAATGAAGTAAAATAATAAAGTATACCAGAAAGAGTAGTAGACTTGAAAACAGGAGTCTATTAACTTATTCTAGGCTTTTTTAATAAAGAAATTGTGTGACTTTAAGTGAATCATTATCGTCTCTTAGTTTCAGCATCTCATAGATGCAATCAATGTACATTGATGATCTATATAAGCTATTTGGGATATACAAAGGTAAACGTAAAATTAACGCCAAAAGAAACTTCATGTGTAGTATTTAAAACTGCAAAGGTGCTGTTGAACTTTGTCTGCCTGGAAAATGCTGGCATTTAAAGGATACATGATGCTGCCCAGTGGAGGATGGAAAGACAAGAGTAGAGACAGGTTGTCAGATTACTTTATGAAGTGGAACATTGTCGTCCTATTTTACTTTACGTGGTCATTTGACAAGCCAATCATCTTTTCAAAAAGAAAAAAGGAAGTCCATAAGGACGATGAAAAAAAGAAAAACTTTTTAAACTTTATTATTAAGCAGGAAAAATGATGAAAAAAGGAAAGATGTGCCAAGGGTAAGGGAAAAAAAAATCTACCATAAAAAATTGGAGACAAATTAACAGGATGATATTCAACTAACCATCATGATGATAACAAATAAGAAAAACTATTTTCTACTAAATTATTATAATAAAATATAGACAATCCCCATCCTGTAACTACATGCACAGAGAAATGTTGTTTCTGACAACATTTCTCCTACTTAGAGTTTTTCCCACAGCTAATTTAACATCTTTGCTCCATAAACTGTAGATTAAGGAGCGCATCATGGGAAGCACATTCATATAAAAAACAGAAAAGAATTTTCCCTCATCCATAGACCAAGCAGAAGATGGTTTGAGATACACAAATGCACTAAATATAAAGAAAAGAGAAACAGCAATTATGTGGGAACTACAAGTGCCAAAGGCTTTGGATCTGCTCTCATTGCAACTGATGTGGAGGATGCTGGAAAGGATGACACCATAAGCGATAAATAAGGTGACAGGGGGCACATTGATGTTGATGGCTGCCACAATGAAAACCATCAGCTCGTTGATGTAAGTGCTGGTGCAGGAGAGCTGGAACACAGGGAGGATGTCACAGAAGTCATGACTGATGATGTTTGCATCGCAGGTCAACCTCAGCATGCATCCAGTGTGGGCCATGGCAGCAGAAAAGGACAGGAAGTAGGAACCAAGCATAAGGCTAAAACACACTTTAGGGGACATGGCAATGTTATAAAGAAGTGGGTAACAGATGGTCACACAGCAATCATAGGCCATTGACGTCAGCATGTAACATTCAAATATATCAAAAAAAAAAAAAAAACGGAAAAAGAAAAGCTACATCATGCAAACCATGTAGGAGATAACATTCTTCTCTGAAATACCGTTCCTTAGCATTTTGAGTATAAACACAGAAGAATAGCAGAGGTCTGTAAAGAACAATTTGGAAAGGAAAAAGTACATCGGGGTGTGAATATGTGAATTCCACGTAGAGTTACCAAGACAAAGTTTCTTATCACAATAAAAACATACACTACAAGAAACCGGAAGAACAGGGGGAGCTGGAGATCTGGCTGGTCTGTTAACCCCACCAGAATGAATTCAGCCACCAAAGAGTCACTTCCAGGAGCAATTCTACTCCAATGGAATCTTTGGACACAGGATAAAAGGGTTGCATAAGAAGACAATCCAGAACTTCCCGGGGTATTTTCTCCCACAACTTGGAATATGGCTGAGATGGTCTGAAACTAGACTAATGAGAACCCACAGAATCTGCCTTTACCACTACTATGTTACTGAGTGACACTGATTTACCCATGGTAGACTCTTACTAAGCCAAATATAGCACCAACTTAGCCTATGGAGTGAAGGCTGGTTCTGACATATGCAAACATAACTCTTAAGAAGAGATAGCATAAGGGAGAAGGATGAACGGGGACAGAATCATCCTTCCCTCATCTCAACATTTCTCCATTAATTTGAATCCTCCCTCACCATTAAAATTGGAAGCAGAGACCTTTGCAATCTGGTGCTCACCTCCAGTGCAGACTGGACTCTGGTGTGGTGGGGACAAAGAATCTTGTTTCTAATACACAAGTAAGGGACCCAAGTCTAGAAAAGGTTACATTACTACTTCAAGTCACAGGGGGAAAAAAAAGCCATAAATCTGCAAGAGGGAGATTTTCATTCATGGAGAGGGAACTACTGACTGAAATACCACATCCACTCCTTTCTCTGTTTTCTCTGAACATTCCCAGCTCCCACTTTGAATCGATTCTTACACCAGTTGCACTTCAATATCAAGACTGACAAGGTGTAAAACAAAGAGCGATGTCTTATATCCCTGTAATTCCATTTCAAAGCAAGACAGTAATATAAATAGAATTCAGAAATACACCCTCTTATGCCAGACAATCTCAGTGTTTTCTATTGTTTACTTATCTTGTGGTACTAAAAGGGCAATTTCAGTGTCTGAAGCTTTGGGTTTTTTGCTTCTAAGAAGATGTAGCCCAAACTCTATTTCCAGTATGTTCTGAAATTTTTTCTGAACTACAGATCATCTAATTTATGATTATTGCTTTGAATCCTCTCAAGCATCAGAAAAAAAATAGTCTTTATTGCTACCATATATGCCATTTGATAAGACACCAGAAGATTTAATATGAGTTTAATGATGATAATACATGTGGTTATAAACAGGGTAGAAGCTTGCTCAAGTCTCTTCCCCAGGTAACAGATTTTAGGAGTAACAGGAAAATATGGGAATTTTATTTACACCCTGGACCATAATCTGCCTCTGGTTCCTTAGAGACTCAATATTTTATTCAAGTTTTCTTTTCACTCCGGGGATTGTACATCAGCCATGCAGAGCCAGAAATAAACTTTCATTTCTCAGTCAGCAAGATGGTGCAACAGGAAGCCCTAGATCCTCCTTCCCCCATGAACAAAGTAATTCCATAACAATTCATGGACAGATTCTATTTGTGACACTTCTCAACCTAGTTACAATGTTCCTACACCCCAGTCTAGCATAAAACCAGCCACATGGAATCTGGCAGGAACATTTGCCTTATCCTTGTGCCATAATCTCTATTTCTGGCAGAGCATCATGCAATTGGAATAAAAGCTTCTCCTTGGGAAGGGCATTGGGGTACACCATGCATCCAATGCCCCACCTTTTCCACAGGTTTTGCAGAGGACTGGCTTCTCTGTAGCCTGTCTCCTAGCCCTGACAGGATGTAAGACATGGCATGCTCTGATTACTAAAGGCCAGTGGGAACAGAGTAGGCAATGTAGACAAACTAGCTTAGTGCAGAGATAGAAGAGAGAGAGTGAGAGAGAAAGAGAAAGAAGAGAGAGAAAGAAAGGAAGAGGGAAAGAAAAAGGGGGAGAGAAAGAAAGAAAAGGAGAGAGAAAGGAAAAGAAAAGAGAAAGAAGAGAGAGAGGGAGGGAGGGAGGGAGGAAGGGAGGGAGGGAGAGCTGGTGGGAGGGAGGGAGGCAGGGAGGAAGGAAAGAAAGAAGGGAGGGAGGGAGGGACCCTCCTAGCTTCTCCCTGGAGAGGGAAAGAGGTACACTTCACTATTCCAGTGCCTTAATACTTAACGTCTCTGGCAACTATACAGAAGACTGGCTCCTGTCTAGACAATCTCACAGTGCTGGCAGGACACAGGTTGCAACATACTCCATCTTCCAGGGTCCAGTGAGAACACTGTTATTTGAATTGGTAGTCACTGCAGCCTCTTCCCAAGGTCCATCACAGACACTAGCAGTTAATACAAACTCTAGCTCTCAGCATTTCCCTAAGGAGGGAAAGAGGTGTATCAGAAGCCCAGTGATCCAACTATTTGAGGGCTACCTGAGCAAATGGCTTCTGCCTCACTTGTTTCAGGGTGCTAACTGGACCTTGCACTCTCTGAACAACTGGCAGCTACTAAGAACAAAGATGTCTGGTGTATTCCCAAACATTTAAAGAATTATTGCCAATTATTCTCAAATTCTTTCAATGCATTGAAGACAAGGGAACACTTTCAAATTTAATTTATGAGACCAGCATTAACTTGATACCCAAGCCAGAAGAAAAATCACAAGAAAAGCCTTCTCTCTATTTTTCTTGGTTAATATAACTAAGGATTTCTCAGTTTTTTTTTTCACAAAACAAACTCTTATTTATGTTGATTTTTCATTGTTTCCATTCTCTATTTGATTTATTTATAGTCAAGTCTTTATTACTTTCTTCCTATTTCCAATTTGCAGTTTAATACACCAACATATTGGGTTTTCTTACTAGCTCCTTAAGGTATAAAGTTATTTGAGATAGTTTTAATTGTTTAACATAGGTGTTTATAGCTTTAAATTTCCTGCTTAGCACTGCTTGTACTGCAACTTGTAAGTTTTGTTACGTTGTATTTTTGTTTGTGTGTGTTTTGATACATTTTTTAAAACTTCTTTTTGATTTCTTCTCTGACTCAATGTTTGTTCAAGAGTATGTTGTTTAGTTTCCAAGTGTTCCTGAATTTTCCCATTTTCTTACTGTTATTGATCTCTAGTTTTATTCCTTTGTGGTCATAAAAGATATCTGAAATGATTTTAATCTTCTTAAAGTTGTCCAGATTTATTTATGACCTGAAATGTGATTTATCCTGGATAATTTTTTACTTGTGCTTGAGAAGAATGTGTATTCTGCTGTTGGGTGAAAAGTTCTGAATATGTTTGTATATATATTTGTTAGCTCCATTTGGTCTATTACATTGTTAAGTTATGCTGTGTTCTCATTAACTTTCAGCCTGAATGACGTACTTATTATAGAGAGTGAGAAATTGAAGTTTTCTGCTATTATCATATTGCTGTCTATTTCTCCATTCGTATCTGTCATTGTGTGCTTTCTATACTTAGGTGTTTTGATGTTGGGTACATACATCTTTATAGTTGTTACATCTTCTTGTTTAATAAACTCCTTTATCTTTATATAATGAACTTACTGACTCCTGTGACACATTTTACTAAAGTCTGTTTTGTCTGATATGCTCTCTTCTGGTCATCACTGAATAAACTATTTTCCTCCACTGCTTTAGTTGAGATGTGTTCTTAAATCTAAAGTGAGTCTCTTGTAGATAGCATATAACTTGGTCATGCTTTTTTAAATTCATATAGCCACTATATATCTTTTGATTTAGAAGTTTAGTCCATTTACATATGCATAAAGTAATAACTCATAGGTAAGGACTTATTCTTGCCATTTTAAAAATTGATTCTAACCAGTCTCAGCTGCTCTGATTACAAAGGAAACTTTTTATCACAAACCTCCTGTTTCTTAAAGATAGGCAGAGCTAGGACAGGGTAGAAATTCTACTGTAGCACATAAGCATTATACCATGGAATAAATCTCCCCTTTCTCTGTATTCGCTCTTCTTTCTTGAGGAGCGCTGCGAGGTGAATGAATGTCTGTCTTCTATGACTCCTTTAAGCTCAATTTGTATGTTGCTATGGGGCCCGTTCAAGGAGTGAAATTTTTCCCTACCAGTAGGTCTGGTTATTTCCTGGGTGTAAATCTAGCTTTTCCTATCTCTGTATGACTTCAATTCACTGAGATACAAAAGAGATCAGACAGTTTAAGAGACAGGGCCCAAAGATCAAGAGAAGCTGCTGGCAGCTGAAGGATCCAGGAAGAATAACAACTGGGTGAAATTAGCGAAGGCCTGTTTAACAATTTCCCATAGGCCCTGAGGGTTTGTATTCGCTAGGCTAAGTTGGTACAACCACTTGGCCTGATAGTAAATGACTTCAATGTCTTTTTTTTTTTTTTTTTTTTTGAGACAGATTCTCACTCTGTCACCCAGGCTGGACTGCAGTGGCATGATCTTGGCTTACTGCAACCTCCGCCTCCTGGGTTCAAGCAATTCTCCTGTCTCAGTCTCCTAAGTAGCTGGGATTACAGGCACGTGCCACCACACCCAGCTAATTGTCGTATTTTTAGTAGAGACAGGGTTTCACCATGCTGGTCAGGACGGTCTCAAACTCCTGACCTAGTAATCCACCTGCCTCAGTCTCCCAAAGTGCTCGTATTACAGGCATGAGACACCAGGCCTGGCACAATTTTTAATTAATCTTGAATTATTTGCCAAGGAACAATAGCGAGAGTTGGTGACTACACACACCAGACCTTGTTCTGCCAAGAGGTAATCAAGAGGCAGTTATCAAGTATAAAAATGGCTTTGAGGTGGGTGCCCTAGGGTACACTCTCTTTGATGCCATGTGTTTTCCAGAGGCGTAAGCTCTAAACTCTGAAAGCAAAGATGAGACTATCTATAAGCAAGGCAAGTAGATCAAGTCCTGGCAGAAAGAACATGTAGGTCCAAGGTTACCTATCCGATTGAGGTTTCTTGTCTGTCCTTTTGAACAGGAATCTTAGATCTGAGAGTGGTTCAGCGTGATAAGTGGGACTTTCTTCCTTAGGTTCTGTGGCTGCTTTTATCTGGGTGTGGTGGTGTCAATCCCTGTAACTTTAAGACATAGTTAGTTGTGAGAATCAACAGATATGGGCCCATCCTTTTAGGTTTTACATTACCTTGTAGTCCTCCTCTCTCTAGCTTTTTAAGTAAGCCTGATCCACAGGTTGGAAAGGATTGGGGGTCAGGTAATTCTCAACTGGGGATTAGGCAATTGGGGGTGAAGGCAATTTTCAGTTTCTATAGGTCCAAAGGGCTTTTATTATTTTTTAAATTTGGGTGGCATATTTTTTCCCCCATGTTTCTGAGGACCTTCTGGTTACCTGACCAGGCCTGGACCCATCAACCATACATTAGCTCATAAAGGCTCAGTTTAATTTTTCCTTTTGCAGCTATTATTATGTCTAACAGGGCCTTGGGGAGAATGAGATTCATGGGATGTGGCTTTTCTGGCATAATTTGGCTAAAGTCCTTTTAAGGGTCTTTCTGGTATCCTCTACCTGAAGACTGTTGTCTCCAGGTGGCATGTAGGTGCCTAGGCCCTGAGAAGTAACCTTAGTAATGGAAAATATGAATACGGGTCCATTATTGCTTTGGATTAACTGAAGCAGCCTAAATCTCGGGACAATTTCCTTTCAAAACACCTTTGCCACCTCATGCACAGTCTCAGTGAGGTGGCAAAGGCTTCTACTTATTCTAAAAAATGTACTTAAAGTTTCCTGAGGCTCTGGGCATAACTGTAAAATCAATTTGCCAATCTGCCCGAGGCATCTACCTTGATACTGAACCCTCTTTGAATGGTCCCCTTTTCGTGCCCTCTGCACAGTGGATATTAGGGTCATTAACACAACAGGTGAGGCAAGTCTCAACCACTTATTTGATTAACTCCCTGAAGTTTAGGACATTCATGCTTTTGCAAAGCCAGTTATAAAAGGCCTCCTGACCAAACTGGGTGTTAGAATGGGCCTTTTTAATGGCCTGCAGTGCAACTGCTCTTGGGAAAATTGGTTGTCTATTAGGGTTTATTTGTCATTCTGGATGGTCAGGACTTTTGGCATAATCCCATCTGGAAGCCTTTTTTTCATTCGTTTTGAGAGTAACTCATAGTAAAAAAAAAAGGGGGGGGGGCAGGACCCAGGAGGGAAGGCAAAAGTGGCGTTTGAAAAGGTACCTTCCCCAAAGCTGCCTGTTTTCACATTTTATTTCCCTGAATTACCTCAGCATCCCCCTCTGGTGGCTGCGGCCATGAACTACTGCCATTTAGGCTGCTTTTCTTATAGCCTCTAAAAACCGTAAGATGACGCCACCATTTTTGACCTGTTCGCACAGGTTAACATGCCTCTTTCCTTCAAAATAGCCCTATGTGCATGGCAGATGGAATATGCATGCCTGGAATCAGCGTATACATTGAGGACCTTCCCTTCCCGCCACTCTAACACCCAAGTTAGAACAGCAAGCTCTGACTTCCGTGAAGAGCATGATGATGGGAGAGCACCGCTTTTGCAACCTCAGGGAGAGAGGCTGTAGCATATCCTACTCTCCTCTGTTCCTCTTGCCTATAGCTACTTCAGTGGATGAACCATTCTGCTTCTACATTTTTAATAGGTTTGCTTTTAAATTCAAGCCTACTGGAGTACACTTTCTCCAGCACCTCTAAGTAGTTGTGAGATAGGTGACCATCTTTGGATGCAAGAAGGGTGGCTGGGTTCAAATTGTTACATACTTTCAAAGTTATGTGGGGGGTGTTAAAAAGCATTGCCTGTAACTGGAGAGCCCTGCTTAGGGACAGCCACCCTACCCTGCTTTCTTTTATGAGGGTCTGAGTATGGTGGGAAGTCCAGCAAGTTAGGATTTTAATCATAATTTTGCCCAAAAGGAATCATTAAACTACAAAACAAAAATCAAACAGCACGCAGTTTTTGAAGTAATGACAGACAACATCATGTAAACTTTTTTTATTCTACACTGCAAGCTATCAGAGGCTTGATATAGAGGCTTCCCAAAGCCCCTACATAATTCAAATCTGATATGACAGAGTAATGGAATTTTTATACATGGATGAAGATATTTTGGTCCTGATATATTTGGAGACAGTACTCCACTCAAAATTTTGTATCAGAGATTGCACATTCCCCTAGGGCAGATGAGGTAGAAAACGTCTCTTCACTCTTCTTTCTCATAGTGCTTCTTAGTCTTTTAATTGAAGTAGCTAACACAGGACTAATGCCTTATTTGAAATACTTCTCCAAAAATACATTACATGCTGACACACATGTCACCTACACACATGCAATTTTAACATTACGACATTTATAATCATACTATCTGTAATACTATATAATCTTTTAGAACAAACCACTTTATTTTTTCCCATTTTACTGTGATAAAATATAAACAAAATTTACCATTTTAAATATTTTAAGCATACAATTCAGTGGTATTAAATACACTTATAATGTGCTACCATCATTATCATCTATCTCAAGGATTCTATTCCTCTTGTAAAACTGAAATTCTTTATCCATTAAACAATAACTCCACATTCTCTCCTTCCCCCAGCTCTTGACACTCGTAATTCTACTTTCTGTGTTATGATTTTGACTACTGCACGTCAAATGAGTGGAATCATACAACATTTGTCTTTTTGTGACTGACATCTCATGTAGCATAGTATCCTCCAGATTCAATCCTGTTGTAACATACATCAGAATTTCCTTTCTTTGTGGGGCTGAATAATACTTTATTGTATGTATATACCACATTCTGATTATCTATTTATCAGTCAAAAGACATTTGAGTTCTTTCCATGTTTTATGTATTGTAAATAATGCTGCTTTCTGTTTCTCAGACTCAATAATTTTTATTGACCTATCTTCAAGTTCACGAATTCTTTCTTCTGCCTTTTGATACCATTAGTAATTTTTTTAATTTCATTTATTGTACTTTTAAACTTCAGATTTTTTGTTTCTTTTTGGTTTTCTATTTCTATTTCATTCATATATCATTTTATTGACTTTCTTTAATTTTCCTTACATTCTTTGAACATCTTTAAGACAGTTGTTGGAAAGACTTGTGTAGTAGATCTCTCATGAGATCTTTCTCAGTGACAGTTTCTGTTTATTTGTTCCATTTAATGGGCCTTATATTCCTGTTTCTTTGTATACCTTGTATTTTTTGTTGAAAAATGGACATATGAATCTAATATTGTAGTAAATCTAGAAGCCAGATTACTCTTACCAAGGTTTGCTATTTTTTTGCTTTTGTTTATTTTTTGTTTTTAGTTTTTTGAATTGTTGTAGGCTGCCTATATCAAACATCAGTCTGAGGAGTAAACTAAATGTCCTCTCAGTTCTTTTCTAAGCCTGCAGCTTTTTCTGGCATGCACAATGACTTTCAGATTTCCCCTTTATATACAGTTGCTTTTGCATGTCCTCATTTTTAATATCTGGCTCATAAAAGGTGAAAAGAGAAAAATGAAAAAGGGAAAAGACCACTAATCTTTAAATCCCCTGGAAGTCTCCTAAGCCAGTGAGGGAGGGGCTTGCAACAGGGTAAGAGGTGCAACAAAAATGGCCAAAGTCTTGTTTGCACATCTATAGTTAGAGCAGCAAGAGTATGGTGTCCTTTCTCCCTACTCTGGCTTTCTCAAGCTGTGTGCAAGCTGTTCCTGGAACATTAGCATGACTGGCTGCCAGGGGGCTGGATGGTGGAGTATGTGTAGCTGCTACTGTGCTAAGAGCTGAAATTGGCTGCAACTTACTGAGCAATCCTTCAGTAGACTCCAGAATTTCCCATTTTCAGTGGTACTATTATCTCACTTTTTATTTAATTATAAACCATACTGGATATTATTCTTATATCTTTTTTTTTAATATATATACTTTTTATTGCATTTTAGGTTTGGGGGTACATGTGAAGAACATGCAAGATTGTTACATAGGTACACACATGGCAGTGTGATTTGCTGCCTTCCTCCCCATCACCTGTATCTGTTATTTCTCCCCATGCTATCCCTCCCCAACTCTCCACCCCCTGCTGTCCCTCCCCTTTTTCCCCCCGA